>CANYBF011196998.1:0-39375 GCA_948192965.1 Dalechampia spathulata | reverse complement strand
ACTAAAACGGCAACGCATAAGTGAATGTTCTAGAGCCTGTACACGTAGGCTGGTTTTATCTCTGCCAAATGTATAAATATACAATTAATGATCAAGGAAAAACCAACGAATTACAACAAATTTCTTTGTCCTTTTTCTTCACATTTTGATTTGGATGAATGTGACATCATATATTCTTTTGGTTTTTTTTTCTTCAATTGTTGATTTAAAAAAAAATTTACATATTAAAATAAATCTATTTATTTCAATTATAATATTTTCATTTTTAATAAATATTTATTTAATTTTAAAAAGAATATCAAAAATTGCATTTTTAACTTATAAATTATTTATTGAATTATTATGTGATATCTTCTTTACAGAGTGATATGCTTAATCGGTCTGTAATTAATTATTATAAGTTTAATGGTATATATTATAAAAATGCACTAGTAATTGATTATTACGAGTTTAATGGTATATATTAAAAGTATACTACATGATAAAAGAGTAACCTAATTAATATAATATGTTTTATTAATCTATTTATCTAAAACTCTGATCATGATATTGATAATCAAGATTTAATGAATAAATAATAAAAAAATATCATATCAATTTAAAATTACATATTTTTATAAAGTATTTTAGTTAAGATAGTGTATAAAAAAAATACATTGTTAATTTGGTAGTGGCTTAGTTTGATAAATATCATATATTCCATAAAAATTGATTAAAATTGAAATGAGTATCATAAGATTCTAAACAGCCCTTCATGTTTAGGTCATGTGGAGCAATGGGAAGACAAAGCAAATGCCGCATTGCCCACGTCCCTTTATTCCATTCACAAGTATCTTTTCATGTACTTATTATTTTTGCATCTTCCCTTTCTATATTCCTAGTAGAATTTTCATACCAAATTCATCCACCTCCATACACCCCCTCCCATTCAGCATCTTTCTTGTTCTTTTTTTTTTAAAAAAAAAACTTATAAACTCAATATTCCAAGCTTCGAATTAGTCAAATTTCAAGATATTCTAGAATTATTTACATTTTTGATAATGATTTATTCTACGTATTTTAAAAGACAGTCGACTTAGTTGTTCAAAATTAAATTTATAAATTAATTTCAACCTATAAATATTAAAAGATGAAATAATTATATATTTGATGGGAAAATTTATAAAAAAAAAATTGATAAACAACTACCCTGTTTGATGAAAAGTGATTTATAAATAAAATAATTATTATTTATATAATAAATCATATTTATTCAATTTTTTTAATTATGATTATATTAAATTAAATTAAAATTTTGGACGGAGCAAAACAAGCAGCAGAAGCATGACCAAAAAGAAAAAAAACCTCACATGTCGATGGTCAAAATTTGGAGTTGAGGTCGGTTTCAGAATCAACCAAGTCTGCCAGCAACGAGCCACTGATTCAGACAACCACTGCACCTTCCATCAATTTCCCATGTGCCCATCCTCCAATCCTTCCATTCACTGCCCATCAGTCAGCATCTCTTCCCCAAACTTTTCCGCGCATGATTGATTACTTCAGCCAGAATCCGAGGTATGATTGTGTACTCGGTATAATTCTTATATAAATTAATATATATTATAATTATGTTAAGTATATTCATAATTTTATGTTAATAATATATTATTAGAAGCATGAATATGTTGAATTGAATTGAATGTTATTTTATTTAAATTCAATTTATAAACTTAAATGAATCAAATATTATCTAACTTTAATTTAATTTATTTATTAAATGAGATTACTGATAAAATTGGATTTAACATCACCCATCAATCAAATGTAGTTTTGTAGAAGATGGGATCATGTGGTTCGATTGTAGCTATGTTGTGACGGTGAGAATGGGCGGTGGTGTTGTTACGTGTTCGATATGAACACAGCAATCGCTTGAAGATATTTCAATGCTTTCTCTTAACCATGAGACCACGAGAGGCTCGAGCTCTGAAAATTCTTATTACTTGCATATATTCAACCACAAAAATACATTTATGTATCTTCATTTTAAAATTAATATTCTAAAATGTATTTCTCTCTTCATATATCTATAAAATTAATAATATTATTTTAAGATATAATTTTATGAAATTCTTATTTAATGTAAGTCGATCATCAAATAACTATAATCTTGAATCATGAAATCTTGTAAAATTTCATAATAATATAATTATCATTTAAATATATTTATTTTGATTTAAAAATAAAATAATTTGATATATAATCATGAAAGATTTAATGAAAATTTATCAAATGAAAACATTATTTTTATAAAAAAATATTATTTTACAAACAACTCTGAAATCTATCATTTTTATAAATATATTTTGAATTTTTTGAAATTTATCAAAAATAAAAGAAATTCTATAAAAATATCATAATATTTTTAAAAATAATAAAATAATAAAATTTTTGAAAGTATTTAAAAAAATAGCATTTTCAATATTTATAAAAATATTTTAAAAATTTTATTTCAAATTTAAAGAAAATTCAGATATTATTAAAAATATAAAATAAAACCCCATAATTATCCGTGATGTTCCTACAAATTATAGGGCTGTGCATTTTGTAGCCCAGTGAGTTTGCTCCTGGATTTCATTAACAAATTTCTTAGCCCACTAATCCAAAACATAATTATAAATAATTAATAATTAATAATTAAAGATTTAAAATATTTATAAGAATATTATTTTAAAAAATTTAACATAGATAAAAAAAACCTTATTTTTATAAAAATTACTTGATATTATTATGAAATAAAAAATAAAATTCAATTTTTAATAATTTTCTCTAGATTTATTCATCACGTACTTAGTAATTTACATTCATTAGGATTAAATCTCTATTTAAATTCACTATTTATAAATAATTTTCTAAAATTTGATTTAAATTCAACGTTATAATATATATATATATATATATTTATGTATAACTGATACATAATTTAGACTCTTACGAGAGGTAGCAGTGGATAATTTTTTTACAAACGAGTAATACCATGTAGATCGTGAATTTCTTTTTTCGAAAAAAATAATGAAAGTGTTTGAAAAATAAATATATTGTGAAGTGTGTAATAAAATAAGTCGGATTTTCGAATCATTAGTGATTAGTCACTGTTCGCTTTTTCTTTCAGAGAAATAATAACAAAATAAAATAAAAAATAATATGAGTCATAATTCACTTGTATTTAAAAATTAAAATAATTACGTAAACAGTGCCACGAGCTACACCACTATTCACGTGCCAAAAGTTCGGTATAACTTTACATTCATATAATCAGTTAATTATATATTTTTTATTTTCCAAAATATAATTATTTTTTAAACCTTAAATATAATTTAGATAAATTAATAGTAAACTTTTTTAAATAAATTTTTTTATAAAATGGATATCTAATAACGAATATATATTATATTAAGATCCATGAAAATTGGGTAGTTCGTTACAGTGTTGGTTGATGAAGGAAATAAACAAATAACATGGATCGGCTCCTCTCCGCCACTTGTCGGCACTCTACCACCGCCAGCGGTTTGCTGTCACATCCGAAAAACGAGTGCCGCCACCGCATGATCACTCACTTATCCATTTCATCATATAGTTGACAAGCACTTGAACTATTTATCTTGATGGATAATTTTCTTTTTTATTATTAATAATTTATTATTATAAAGGCTTGGGATAAAATTCTAAAGAAAATTATCTTTGTGGTTCAATAATTTGGTATTACGTTAAAATTATATTTTTTATATTTTATTAATAATTAATGATATTATCTAAAAATTTATAATATAATTAATTAACAAAAATATTTTTAAAAATAAAATATATTAAATGTATAATAATTAAATAATAATATAATATATTTATTGATTTATTGATTTTATTATTTTTATGTTAATTTATTTAATTTTAACATTTTAAGTTATTTATTCATATATTTTAAAAATATTTATAATTATTAATTTACTTGTATTTAAGATATGTATAATATATATATATATATATATATATCATATTTAATTATTTTAATTTTTAATTTGTTATTTTTTATAAAAATTAAAGACAAAATTTAAATATTTAAATGATAAAAATAAATAAATTTAAGAAGTAAAATGAAAAAAATAAATTTACAATGAAATAAAATATTTAAAAATGGACAATCACCTAAATTAAATAATAGTAATTAAAAAAATATAAAAATGAAACATGGAGAATGCGATGGCACATTAAACATGGTTTAGTAGTAGTTAGTGGTTGATGACTTGAAATAAGGGGCACTCTTCCCCAACTTGCTTAATTAATTAATTACTTACTTACTTATTTTACTCTTAATTACAATTACTTAATTATTACTCCCCACTATTTCTTTCTTTTCTTAATCCACATTTTGACCATTTTCCATCATTATTATGATTGAATCAAATTAAACTTTATAATATAATTTAATTTTTAAAAATATTTCAATTTTCAAAAATAAAAAATCAATTCAATTTTATACATCGTTATTTTCAAAGTAGTGGTAAAAAAAAAAAAAATCGTAAAAATGCTTAAGTGGGATTCAAACCCTAGACATTAAAAAAATCAAGAAGACACCTTTGCCAATAATCCGTACTTATCTTATCTTTAAACAATTAATATTCAATTATAAATTAATAAATTAAATTTCATCAATCAATTTAAATTATTATATATTTTAGTTTGCATTCAATTTTTAAATTTTTAAAAGTTTAATTTTTGATTTTTTCTAATTTAATTTTGAAACTAAATTGATCAAATTTTCTGTCCTTTTGTATTTATCATTATTATTTTTATTTGAATAAAAATATTTGGTTAAAATAGAATAATAATAATTATCAAAATATAGTACATATTATTATTATTATTAAAATAATTAATAAAATCAAATTACGAAATGCGGGGTACGTGGATGTATACATATACATATACATATTGACATGAAATGGATATGCATATGGTAGTAGGATATATTAGTATAAGCATTAATGTTTAGAGGATAAAACCCACTAATCTTTGATTAAAACAATATCTTATAGAGTGTAATTATGTTAATGCTACAGCAAGTCAGCAGCAACCCATGACTTTACATTCTCATCTCATTCACCCCCCTTTCCTTTCCTGCTTTATTTTAATATCATTTTCTTGAGCTATATTTCTATTTCTACTTTGAATTGTGATACTTCTTTATAATTGTTTATTGATCTCAAAATTCTTTTATCTTTATATTTAACCAAAAATTACTAGTAATATTTTTAATGATTATATATATAATAATAAAAGCTCAAATCTAAACCGAAAAAACATCATTTTTTTGTAATTTAAGTATTTGATAGAATCAATAAAAATAATTTTATTTGAATTTTAAATTCAATTTTATTTGAAAACTCAAGACATATTTATAGAAATAATCAAATAACTAATGTAATTTAATTCATAAATTAAATAAATAAACAAAAAAAGAAAAATAGTAAGAAGCCAACAAATAAGGTCAGCGATAGTGGGAAGAAAGGCAGGGACCCCTAATGAGATGGTGTTATAATGAATTCATGGTACGGATCGATTACAAATTAAATAATTAATCATATTAAAAATTTTAAATTAAGTATATTATTATTATAAATATATAAAATAATATAAAATAAATGTATTTGAATAGATAATATGAATTAATAAATTAACATAAATATATAATAATTTATTTCATATTATTAATGGGGGATAGGATTTTAATAAAATTATAATAATATAAAACTCGAGACCGGCTGATTTTGATATGGCATTAGTAAAGCATGTCCAAAAGTATTAGATAGAAACTAAGTTTCAGTATAAAACAAAGACCAACGCCACACACATAACGCATTTGCTTTGTACAAAGCATAGAGACAACTACTCCCAGGAAGAAGCTTCACATCCTCAGCATTCTCAAACATCTATTTCCCGGACACATTTCGCCATCATCACCATGTCCAAGATTCATCCTGCTGCAGAGAAGAGATGCGAAAATGGGTTATTTTTATCAGAGAAAGAAATGGGTAGCAGCGATCACCACCACCATGGTAAAGCATCAACTGTTCTAACTGTATGGAAGAAGTCTAGCATGAGTTTTCAGGGTACCGATGGATTCACAGTCTTTGATCCCAATGGGAAGTTGGTTTTTCGTGTTGATAATTATTCCAGGAAGAATCCTTGTGCTGGTTCTGGCCTTGTACTCATGGATGGAGCTGGCAATCCGTTGCTCACTTTGAAACCTCAGGTACGTACGATACGGACGTCATTGGGTTCTCTCCATTTTTCAACATCTAATGCTTTCCTTTAATCTTTTAATTAGCATCAACAATGGCCGAATGTGATCATTATAATGAATAAATATGTAATACACTACTCATTCTGCTATCTCTTAAATTTTTCATTATATAATCTTGAAATTTACCTCATTAAAAATATAATTTTTATCTCGTTATTTGATTGTATATGTAAATGTATCTGACATCTGTAAAACAATCACATATAAAAAATATAAAAAAAATTGCCACTAATAGAGCTTATAATCATTGATTATGAAGATTTCTTTTACTACAAATTTTGCATCCACGAGTATTAATATGTAGTATGAAACAGAGAATGAGCATGCAACACCAATGGAATGCATACAAAGGAGACGATGGGTGCGGAAAGAACCCAAAACACAAACTGTTTTCAATGAAGAGTTCATCATCGGCCCTTTTCCACACCAGCCAATACGTGGCTGAGATCTTCATCGGAGGACTGACAAGAAAAGAGCAGCAAGCAGATTTCACTATTGCAGGATCTTTCAGGGCAAGAGATTGCAGGATCAAGGCGGCCAATGGCGAAGTAGTGGCCAAGATGTGCAGGAAAAGAGTGAACACCACAATCTTACTGGGAGATGATGTGTTCAATCTTGTGGTAAGACCTGGGTGGGATACACAGCTGATCATGGCCTTTGTAATAGTATTAGATCGCATCAGCAACAAGCCTTTTGCTCCTGTCTTGTGTTCTTGAATTAGATTTGTTTACAAAACAAGCGAAGGTATATAAGAGATGTGATCATGCATTGTTTTTGAGAGGAAAGTCTAAAGAGAAATACTAGTTAAGAAACTGCCATGTATATAATTTCGTTGTGTATATATACAGTACATACTATTATATACCTGTATTTATGTTTTCCTGTATTACTTGAACCTGAACAACAATAAAAAAAGGTGAAGAGATCAACCCATTAAATACCCTAAAAGATTATGTAATAGAGAAAGAGATCACTCTATTATTGCTGGAGCCATAAACATAGGCAACATTCTACTCATACTGTTTCTAACTATGCGTACAAAGGCTTCCCTAACCAATCTAACATCTTAATGCAACAACTTCGCTATCAAATGTCGATGCCTTGGATCCAATACCAAGCAGAGTTAAAAACTGGGAAAAGAAATCGCTGAATTACAAGCGTGGGAGCGTGATAGTACCGACTCAGAGATGGCTTGTGGCCTGATCTGAGGGATCTTGATCACCAATTGCAGCGGCCATTGGGCCATGTGTAATTTAAAGGCAGATTATTCCGGCAACCATATATGAAATAAGAACCCGCCTGCTATCCATGCATGGCGAGAGGTCCGCTCAGTCGCCGGAAACAAAAGTTTTACTTTCATAATATCTTTTCTCACTTTCAGCTTTCTTCTCATTTCGTTTCTGCAGAGAGAAGACCGACCTCAATTAGATTGAATCGGGAAAACACCAAGTATGAAAGTTCACTAATTTTACTTTGTCTAATCCATTCTATCCCAATAAAAGGATCTGTCAAATTCCATAGCTCCAAGCTTGATCAATGAAAGATGATATTTATTTAGTAAACTCGGTCTCCTGTTTCTTACTTTTTCATTTTTATATTTACCCACTATTTTAAACATAACAAAAGCCAGACGCGAACCTGGTATGCTTCATGATTGGCTACAATCCTCCTAATTATTGTCGAAGTTGTTATATCCAGAGGGCTCTCCAAAACTCGACAGATACCCATACTGATAGGAACATGATATGGATTGGTGGACATTTCCTGCAACATCAAGTATGTCAGCCAAGAGAATTCTATAATGACATCAAGAAAATTGGTCAATTTTATCTAAGTAATTGCTGTTACCTCCTGATAATCAATATTCTCTGCTACTGTTCCATGTACTACCAAAGAGATGTTAAAGGTTGTAATCTGCAGCCAACAGTAGTTTAGGTCTAACGCATTTTCACCAAATCTTAGAGCAAAGCAAAACAAAGTATTAAAATAGAATAGTGGCGATGAATCACAGAGAAAATACCGGTGCTTGTACAATTGACCCAAAAAATCATGACTAAACAATGCGATTCTCAGAAGAAATTGGCATTTTACCCCTCACTAATGCAGAGAATCCAAACAAGTTCAAGTTCAAATTAAAAAGCATAGTAAACGACAAAAAAATCTAAGGTTAGGAACTCGGGATGGCTACTCTAGCTATAACGATTAGAATTGAACTATACACATAATAGCATTATCAATTCAGTGTGGATAGAGAAAGAGGGCGTGTTTTAACTCAGAAACCACCCTTATGTTTCAATTCTATTTTCTTGTGTTCCACGACAAATATCATATAGACAAAGAAACTACGGCTTCTTCATGCAAAATAACTTTTTGTAGAGCCGAAATCACAAACTTATAACAATTATACTGTTGTTGCAGTTGCTGTTGTGAAAAAGCACTCTCTTAAATGTTTGGAGCTATAACTCCTGTATGAGGTATGGCAGTCATGTTTGACCATAGATATTACAAAATGTTGCAAATGGAAGAAACTGGTAGCAATAATAAATCAGATGGCATACTAACCATGTCTTTAGAAACTTCCCATGGAGAACCAATTATCACCTCATCCACATATCGACAAGCCAAAACACTAAGACTTCTTTCGTGAAGATTCATAATTGGACGATGTGCCCCTCTTCTAACACTGGAATAGCAATGGAATGAATACTCAACCATCAGCGAGTAAAATTTTTAAAGAAATATCATGTAGCAGATGCCACTTTTGACCATCTGTTGAGAAAACAATAATCTAGCTTTCAAAATGGAAAAAATGAGAGCAGACAATGTAATTAATATGAACAGCAACCTACATTGGAGTTTCTATATGACGTTGAAGAATAAGAAACATGAGAATAAGAGATTGCATCCGGTATATTTTCACTTTCTCAATGCTTAATCTCCACAAAAGAGAGATTCCAAGGCAGATGTCCTTGATCCAACTCCAAGGTAATTGCTCCAAAACCAAATGCAACCAAACTTAACTAATGAAAAATATTTCATCCATGACTTGGTCTATGTAAAGGCCCAGTATACTTTAAATGAAGAGATCAGAGTGTAATGTGGTCATTAATCAAGTAAAACTAGTTAGAACAACAATCCCAAGTAAAGAAGGGAAAAAAGGATCAATATAAAATTCTTCAGAGTAGACATAATCATGATTATGTAACATCCGACAATCATTTGGGACCAAGCAAGCAAATAACAAGCCTGGTGCAAAGTATATCAGCCAATCTTCAAGCATACGAAGTGCAATGATGATGCATTTACTGCAATTTATATCTTGATAAAAGCACACATGCATTGGTGAAGCTAAAACTGTATTAAAAGAGATACCTGACAGTCTGATCATTGTGTATTCCAACAAGGAGAAAATCCCCAAGCCCTCGAGCAACCCGGAGAATCTAAATAAAAAGCCTGATTAGCACATCAACTGAACAAAGAGTTGTTTGGAAGTTCTAATTAAATTGAATACATGATCGTCATCTTTGGCCCCATTCCATCTCTGACTTTATTCCAACCAGAAATAGAAGTTTTTTTCTTCCCATCTGAATTGGTACATGAAAGATACTCCTCTTTTTGAATTACTGCTGCATGCCTTATGGTTACCAGGGGTGATGGCATGCTTTAAGTCCTGATGCACATGATCAAGACTTAGCGCAGCCTCTATAAGCATTCATGCATTACTATAGCCTCTATAAGCATTCATGCTTTACTATATCCAACAGCTTCAGTGCCTAGTTGGCTACAAATCCATGGTAATGAGCTAGTTTGACTTCTTGTTGATTGCCTTCTTGGCCTCTTTTCTTAATAAGATAATCGTCATATCCTATTATTCCATCATCCATTTTAATTTTTAAGTTTCATATTGACCTGAGGTATGAGTCAAACACAATTATTACCTTTCCCAGTTTCTACATGTTTAAATTTTCATTAATCAACACATGAGGCTTCATAGGTACAAGCCTATCTTGCATTGAGCTCAAAGCAATTTTCTTCAAATTCATGACCGATAAAGATAACTAACATGCACCTTTTCAGATTATCCATCTTCTCTATCTTTGTGGATAACATTCTCAACAACATCATCTTCATTTACAAAAGTTGATAATTCCAATAAAAACTGATCTTCTGGCATCCATTTACTGTCATGATGAATTTGCATTTTGTATACTTGATTTAATTCTACCTAATAAAAATCATTGTCATTCCAAAGAATTCTTCAATTAGTATCAATTATCACTTCAATGACCAAGATTTGTAAACAACACGACCATATATCAAGTAGCATCTCAAACAAGTCACTTGAATGCATCCACCATCTAACAACAGAAAATAAACAGGTAGAGATAGCATGCAGGACCCCAGCGTAATTTTTCTGCAACAGGTACTCATGCATCTCTCCGTCAAAAACTTTCTTTTTGTAACATCAGGCATGCATATGTTCACACATATAATCCAACTAGCAGAGTATACAAGTTTAGATTTGTATTATGGAATACTTTTAACATGATGGACAAGTTTAATTATGAATAAGAAAGTTGCCAAGTATTTAGAGGACGATCTAGGAACTTAATGGCGCACAAACCGACACATGTTGGCACAAAACTAAGGGTTAAAGGCAGGACAGAAAGTTCAGTCAAACAATATACCTCGACATGCCCAGCATGAAAAAGATCAAAAGCACCATCTATATAAACAATACGAGCGTCAGGACCTGGACCCTGTTACCACAAATGCAAGGAGAAAAATAAGTTCCATTATCCAATTACAAGGTCTACATTAAACAACATTCGCCACGAATTTAGAAAAAAATAGATAAATGCAAAGAAGATAAACCATTATACCTTGCCATTGGAGAATTGAACAATTCTACGAGAAGTAGGAAGGAAATGAGAAACACGAGTTCCAGTTCCACCATCTTCAAATTTCAGAGAATGACCATGGCTAAATTGTCTTTGCAACGAAGAGTTTTTACGATGGTCACTGATTGATCTCTCTCGCGTACATAGTAACATTCTACCTGTTAAATTGATGAATTTGTTAAAAAAAAAAAATACATAACAGTAACAATTCCATCTAAAAATCTATCAAATCAAATAATCATAAAAACGACAATAATGATAATACCAACGATATCCGTGCTAGAAACTCCTTCAGTACGCTTAATTTGCTTATAACGTCCAGCTTTTTTAGCTAGAGCATAAGCATCAGTACCATCCGGAAGCACACAAGGATCATCACCGTGAATAATAAAATCAATATTATATTCTTCAAAAAGCTTCTTCATAAAATCTTCCGTTATAGCATACGGCGCATCTGTAATAACCTCGTCAACCCATTTAACGGCGTTAACCATAATCATCCTCTCATGAAGCGGCGTCACTGGCGGTCCTTTATTCGCAGTAATTTCCGCATCGCTAACAACGCCAACAACTAACTCGTCACCTAACGCACGCGCTTGTCGGAGAGCGTTGCAGTGACCGTAATGCATCATGTCAAAACAACCGTCCATGTACACGCGTATCTTCTTCTTCTTCTTTCCAAACCGTCGCCATTGATATAAATTCAACTCGCCGCCTTTTAGATATAATCCCAGCGCTGAAACTCCAATTGCTACTACTGCTAGCCATGTCGCTACCATTCTAGCTTTATCTGATTGCAAATTGGCATCTAGACCCATCGGAGACGAGATTGACCAACGTCGATGACAAAACAGAGGAACGGAAACTGAATTGCGATTTTTCTTTGTGAAATCTAAGCTAATTGCAATGATACTTACGCAAAAGGAAATGCGTCTCTTTCTTCAATATATATAGTTCAAAACAAGAAGAGAATACATATTATGTATACATACATAAGATTCAGATTGGCGTTTGGCTTCTCCTGCACACCTGCAGCCTTCTTTATGCTTCAGCTTTTTTCTTTTCCTTTTCCTTTTTTTAATTCCCTTTATTTTTTGGGGAGCGAGGGACAGGGAAAGCGGTCCAGTTGGAGCCTTCCTTGAGAATCCCCCTTTTGTCGTTTCGCGGGAATTTTTTTTATTTTTATTTTTATATTTATACATAATTTATTAACAGATTTTAAGTATATTAAAATGCATTTTTGGTAATTGATTTTTAATTCATAAATATATAAATTAAATTTCTTTCATGATTTAATTTTTAAATATTAACTTATGTTTTATTTGGTTCTTATAATTCATTAATATGACATTTAGAATTTATATATAAATAATTAAATTATATGTTTTCTTACTTAATAGATAATTTTAAATGAACCTTATGAAATTTATTTTTAAATTTCAAATAAATATTTCAATTTAAACTAATTTGAAATTTTTTATATTATAATTATTATTTGAAAAAATTTTAAATTCTTTTGTATTAAATAATTTAAATATTTAATGGATTTATAAATTTGTATCATGTGACTGTAAAAAATGAAATAATTTACAAAGATATTAATTCTCATGTAATATTGAATCATCTAATTTTAATGAAATTCAATGATAAGTTTTTCAAATTCTTCTATTTTTGTTCACAATAAACACAAGTTATTTCATTTTATTATCAAAATACTATTAAATTTCATATTTTTAACTAAATAAATAAATTTAAAATTTATTTATTTTAAATTATAAATTTATATATATTATAAATTTCATATAATTTAGTTTTTTAAATTTAAACCAACAACAACGCAACTCATCTCGACCCTATGTACAAAAAGGAGATTTTTGTCATTTACTTCTTCAAACGAAGGGAAAAACCAAACATAGGAGGAGGTTATTATCTTTCAAAATACCATTTTAACCCTTAACTTTTTACATCATTCCTTTATTATATCATACGGAATCAAGGATAACATTGGAAATATATTATTATATCTTTTCAAAAAGAATTATACATTTATTTATTTTAATTTTATTTTCATCTGGATTCATTCCGAGTCATATAATTTATTTAATAATTTAAGCCTTTATTATGAAAACATAAACACGTGTAAAAATTGATTATAATACATGTAAATTTATATTAATTAAAATTTTTTATAACTATTTTAATTATTTAAACACAATTTTATATATTATATATAAATCACCTACTAGATTGTGTTATTGGTATCTTCCATCCTCGTCCCAGCTCTGATCCACCGTTGCTTCAGTAAAACTAACATTCTAAGTGAATATTTAATTTAAAATAATATAAATTATTTTGAAAAATAAAATAATATTTTGAAATATATAGAAAAGAGAAGGAATATGCCAAGCGGATCAACGGCATACTAACGCTGAAGAGAAATTGCTTAGCGTGAACTCCACCTTCTTTGGAATTGGAATGTTCTTCATGCAGTTTCCTCTTCACGCTACTGATCATTTTAAGTTTGAGTTTTTCTTTTTGATGCTTTTTGCTTAAATTCTTGATCCTTCCATCAATACTACCAAACGAGAAAGCTGTAAATTGAAGGGAAAAGAAGGAGCTAAGGAAGAAAAATGGCGTCAACTGAAGGTCTAAGGCCTATAACTAGGCAATTCCTAGCATCATATTATGATAAATATCCTTTTAAACCTCTATCCGACGACGTTTCAGCTCTCACTTCTGAGATTCGTTCTCTCGTTTCTGTTTGGCTCAAGGATTCTCCTCTTTTTGAAGGTTCTTTCACTGTTATTCCCATTTCTGAATATGCTTTATCTAACTGATAATTATTCACCTTTTAAATTATTAACGATAATGTTAGATGAGAGCTTTTTATTGGAAGAAGCTGAGCGTGATCCTGTTCATAAAATTGACGAGAATCTGTGGAAGAATCGAGAACATATGGAAGAAATTCTATTTTTGCTTGATCAATCTCGCTGGCCGCTACTTGTAAGCTGCCTCTCTCACTTGATATTCTTTTGGCCAGCACCGAGTTTTAGTGTTTCTTTTTTCTTTGTTTTGATTTGACTTTTTAAGTTTTTCTGTGCTGCATTATGATTTTTATTGTAATTATGATCATAATCAGTATTATCATTGTAATGGCAGCTTCAACAATCGTCAACACCTGAAGATGGTGAACTTGCTAATGCTTTTGGAAAAGTCGGGGAATTGTTTCAAAAGATTTTGAAGACGTTGGAGTTTTTTCAAGCTAAAAATTCCGAACGTGTTTTTAATACAGGTTTTTTCTTTGTTTGTTTTATGCATTATTCAATCTGAATAAGTTATTTACATCTCTCTTTTTTTTCTTTTTGTGCCTGTTTATATTCCGTTTGTTTGTTGTTTCATTATTTTCAACTGTAGGTGCCTCACTTTGGATTGCTTGTATTTTGAACCAGTAACTTATAGTTTTGCATGACAAGGCGATTTTTTTGTTCTATTGTTTCATGATCTATCATTTGTCATAGGACACAAGGCTTGGGGAGATAGGTGTAACATGTTGCAGGCACCTAACAATCTACCTGATTCAAAACATTACTATGTGCCAATATCTTCTTGTGATAAAATAGCTTACCGTAGAAATCCTTTGGACGAAAGAGAGAGAGAGTGTTGGGTTAAACTTAAGATAGTAGTTATGTACTGCTTGGACAAAATCAGTTGACTGCTGTTAGTCCCAATCAACTCCACTTATGTACTGCTTGGATTCCTCACATATTTTCCATTTGGGATTCTCAACACTTACAAACCGTACCATCTTAGGATGATGTTAGCAGGGGAAAGAATTTCTTTCCTTTTGGATTCTTTAACACTTATACCCTTTTAGGATGATGTTAGCAGGGGAGGAATTTTTAATTGTGAAGGGGGATTGTAAATTGGTTGCACAGGCTCAAAAATTTGCAAGTCCCTCGAGATTTATACTGATTTTCTATGTATATTAGGCAGTCATTCTGTTGGGCATGGTATTGGTAAGTCCAGCAAATGATGGCTGAGATAATAGTACTGCTGGGGTTTGTGATTTCAATTGACTCTATTTGTAAACATGCTTTTCAGTTATGACCTACATGCCGCAAGATTTTCGAGGAACACTTATTAGAAAACAAAGGGAGCGGTCTGAGAAAAATAAGAAAGCAGAGGTTGATGCTTTGGTTAATTCTGGTGCAAGTATACGTGATCGGTATGCTTTGTTATGGAAACAACAAATGGATAGGTGAGGCATTCGTGGTTTTCATGGTGATATTGGTTGCACAGAATGTTGTTTTTTGATAATTTTTACCAATCCTTTCAGGAGGAGAACGCTAGCTCAGCTCGGTTCTGCTACTGGGGTTTATAAAACCCTTGTGAAGTACTTAGTAGGGGTTCCTCAGGTATGATTTTCTCTGTCTACCCTTCCCCCTATTTGTTTGGATATGGGATGGGACCAACGTGCTCACATTAATTTTCGTCATGTTTTGCTCTTAAACCTAGAACTGCTTCCGTGGCAGCATCATTTGACTTAGTTTACCCAGTTCATCATTTTAATTCACCATTTCACATATTTTTTCCATCCTTATGATTTGTGCTATGTAGTTCTTCTATCTTCATCATTCATGACGTGGATAGCAGAATACGATTCATTCCTGCACCAGTTTTGTTATATTTAGCTGAGCAATATTCTTTAGTTATGTCGTTCTTGTATCACGAGCATTATGTGCTCCCTCCTTTTCTTGTTACTGTTTATTTAGCTAAAACTTTTTTTACATTTAATGTTTGCATGTGTTGCTTATGAAGTTTTTAGTCTACTATTGAAGCTGCGGAATAGTCAGTGATTCTGCATTGATCTTAGAGTATCCGTTTGACGTTTGGAATAATTCAAGCATAAAAGTACTGATGTTTTGTTCTCTTTACTTCCTCTGATGCAGGTTTTACTGGATTTTATTCAGACTATAAATGATGATGATGGGTATATCCTTTATGTTTTCAAGAGTAAAATGCTTTCAGAATGTAAACTATATTAGTGTTTACTTATACCTGAATACCAAGATGAGCTTGACTGTGTTATTGTCATCTAACCATCAAAGTTATTATTTAATCGTCTGTTTATAGGCCTATGGAAGAGCAAAGACAACGTTATGGACCATCTTTAAATAGCCTGACAACAATGGTCCTTTCCATCCGACTGTTGGTTTTATTATCACAGCGGAGATTTGAGGATAGGAAATTGTGAGACGTTTTCCTGTCTCTTTTTGCCTGAATTTTTTTTGGATATATTAAATTTCTGCAGGAAAAGTTGTTATGTTTCATTCTTACTTGAATAAAATTGTGACACTTTCGTTCGGTTGCTTTTCTGCCTTGGAACCTGCTATACTTTAATTGGACAGAACACGGAATCAAGTTGCTATGTTGGTACAAGCTGCTGATGTTTACACACGTGAGTTTGAAAGATTCATCACCTTCATTAGGTATTGGTTCTAATTTTGCGTTCCTGTCTCTTGTAACTTATGCCTTCTCAATATTTATGGTTCATCTGTTAACATTATTGTTTCAATGGTCAGGAACTGTACTTTTTTGTTGCTTGTGTAAACAACCATGATGATTATCATCATAGTCTGGTCCTGTTAATAAGTTCATTGACACAATAATGTCTAGGGACAGTGTCCAAGTACCTCTCTAAGTGCCTCTCGGAAATTTTAGAGGCTAAATGGAGTAGAATGGAAGAAGATCTATTGTTGATTCCGATTAGTGGGGACAAACTTAATTGAGTTAGTTGAAATGAGTCTAATATTTAATAACAGAGGAAGTTAAAGAAAAATGCTTGGTTGGTATTCAAGGACCAGCACTAGGGGACTTGCTAAAAATTCAAAAGTGGAATTACAGTTTTCCTTATTATCAATATCAAACACTGTAGGACCATAGGAGGAAATTTTCAAATATAATTAGGCTAGAAGAGAAATAAATTTCTAGCTGAAGATCAAGAGAAATCTAGACTTGACTAATTAACCGATCACCTCGTTCTTGTTAGTCATGATATTTGGGCCTCCCACAACATGAAAAAAATAAAATCTTGGTCAATAATTAATTGAATATATCTAATCCTTTCGCTACCCATGATAAGCAACCCATTTGCAGAATAACCAAATATAGCATTTTAGATCTGAAATTGCCGAGTGATCTGGTTTTCATGGCACATAATTAGGCATGCAGTTCAAGGAGAATTATGTTTATATTGTTAACTCTATCTGTATTAATTCGTGCATTTGTTTTTGTTAGTGAGGTATTTGCAAATGCACCTTTCTTTATTTCAGCGGAGGTCGCTGGTACGCTAGCAGGAAAGTAAGTTATCAGATTTCCAGAAATCAACATTAGTGATAAGTTATCATATTTCCGTAACATTTTCTAATCCCGTGTCTACAGGATAAATGATGAATTCAGGGAGACAAGTATTCCAGCTGGCAAAACCCATGAGGTTAGTTTAGAGCTTTATTTGTTTTTTCTAAAATCCTTGCCTTTATGTGTAGTTCGGTATGTGTAGATGTCCTTGAAGCTATTGATAGAGGCTTTCTTACTTGTCAATGAAGTTCTTGATTAAAATGATTATTTACACATGCATCCGCGATAAACAAGAGCTCATAAGGTATTGAAGACACACATGCGAGCATAAGTAATTTTCTGTGCATTTCAAATTTATTCTCGTTTTTTTTTTCAACTCTAGTTGCACATCATGTGGAAATCCTGCAGAAGAACTAGTTACCGCGTTTAAGCCCTTTCCTATTCCAACTTTGATGGGCAAAGTCATAAGGAACTGGAAAGCTCATCCAATTGAGCTCTTTGAATTCTTGTCTAGTGACCTATTTAACAGTGGAATTTAGGTAGGACAGAAATCTCATTCTTATTGCAGGCATTATAGGGAAGAGAGAAAGCTCTAGAGATTGTGCCCGAGTTTGGTTCATGTGATCTTTTCTTGGTTCACAAATATGTTAGGGGTAGATGCTGTTAATTTCGTATTTAAATGTTTGTATCTTTTACTTTCTGTTGTCAAATTTTATTCTTTAACATTATTTGAAGATTTTACTAGCTACTCGAATACTTGAAGTTGCTTCTTATTGGATCTCCCCCGTAGGTTTCATTGGTGGTGGAATCGGTAAACTCATACATTGCTTGGGATTTCTCTCTGATACAAGGGCAAATGAAACTGGTATTTTATCACTATTCATGGAGTTTGGTTCTTGAGCATGGTTTTTAATATATATAATTCTTCTTTAGCTTGCGTTTTTCTATCTTGCCTGTTTCTATTGTCAGTTGCATGTGGTCCTCTGAGAAGAATGTACCACATTAGTCACTGTAGTCAAGTTAAAACTTTCACTACAGTCGAGTTTATTTCTGTTCACTTTAGTCAAAAGCGAACAGAGAGAAATTCCATTACTTCAATGAAGTGACTTGGGACTGTTGCTAGCTTTGTCCAAGAAAGAACCGCTAGCTTTCTAGTTAATCGGTTGTTCTGAGTGCCAATGAACTATCTATGTTGGTACAGTTGCTAAGGGCATTATAAAATCTGGCTTGGTCTTGGAACTTTCACTAGACTAGAGCTTCAACCAATAATGTCATCACTTTTGACTCCTAATAATATAGTTCGTGTCCATCTTTTGAATCCTATGCATCATTTCTTGTCAGGATATTGGATTTAGTGTGGAATTTACGGATTTATCTGGGAAAAAGACTGTAAGTTAAAATTGAAATCATGTGTTTATTTCAGTGTTTCAATTTGATATTTTTAACATTTTCAACTTGTTTCTAAATTTTTCCATGAATGATTATTAATCCGCAGCTGATATTACCTTACCGTCGCTATGAAACTGATCAAGTGAGTTACCGCTATTCAATTTGTGTATCATGCCAGAAATTAAAACAGTTAATTCTGAATAATCAACAAATATGATGTTGCTGATATTCTCACAGGGAAACTTCTGCACAGTTATGGCTGGAAACTACAAACTCATTTGGGACAATTCATATGCAGCGTTTTTCAGAAAGGTAGGAAAGCGTTCCGGTGCTTGTTTTCTCTTTACTTCCCACTCCATTCTTTTTGGGATAAGTTTTTGTCAATTATGTTATGCAACGAAATCCTAAACAAATATGTCTACTCTAAATGAATCTTAAAGATTTTAAATGGAAAACTAGTTACGAGAATTCATCTACAAATGAAACATTCATTCAAAAACCGAATCCGACAACATTGCATTGGATATCCTGTATCAGGTCTTACGGTACAAAGTAGACTGCATTCCTCCAGTTGTGGAACCAGTGCAATCCAATGACCCAGTGGAAGGATGAGTAAGGTCCCTCTTCTCCTGTGGTATCATTCTGTCAAGTAATGATTTCTGTCCAATTTATTTGTACTAATTGCGCTTTTCCTTTTTCAAAATCGCATCTTCAGAAAGTGATTTATTCTTACACTTAGCACAAAAATGATCTTCCAAAATTATAGTAACCGTCAAATGCTGGAAAAAAAATACCCATTTTTCAGCTCTTAAATTACCATGATTTCTTTGATCAAAGCCTTTGAATTTTTATTGTATTACATGGAGTCTTTCCACTGTTATCTTAATTAATTATTTACAAAAAAAAAATCATTTCTAAGGCCCTAAACTATTATGTTTTTGTTTATTATATCCTAAAGTTTTTGATGTGTCGCATTAACCATATAGCCCAAAGCTTTCCATTTATAATTAAATAATAGTATATAATTAAATTCTCATCAAATTTTATCTATCTTATATGATAATAAATAAGAAATTACATAATTAATATCGATGTATAATACACCTAATCAAATAATAATATTTTCAGAAAATTTAAAAAAATAATTAACTAATTCAAACAAAGTTATAAATTTTTGTAAGGTAATTCCGGATGAGCCCTTAGCAAATGAAATTATTTTGATAGATGTATTCTGCCATATAAAATTATAAAATATTAATTAATAATATTTTCAACTTTTATCCAATATCATAATTATTTTATTTAATATTTTTTAATAATAATTACTCTTTTCATTTACTTTTAACTATTCATTTTTAAAAAATATTCATAAATAATAAATCAGAAGTGCCCTTATATGAATATGATTTTTTGTTTAATTTTTTTAAATAAAATTGACTACCTTATTAAATATTTCTGGAATGCATTTTAAGGAAAAAGTACACTAATAAATGATATTTTAATACTAATGAAATAATCAAAATAAATCAAGAAAGTAATAATAATATTTATATGATAATGATTACAATCATAATTATCAATAATAATTTAAATCTATCATAATATTCTCATACACATCACAAATTGAGGAGAAATTATACTATAAAACTATTATTCATGTTAAGTGGTGGGAGGTTGTTAATTCAGAGGTGGGTGGTGAATAAAAAATATGTAAAAAATAAATTAATTTTTAATATATATTAGTTATTTATTTATTTATAAATATGTATAATTTTCCCGAACTTTGAACGTTGTGGTGGGCATGGTTGCGAAGCTGTCATCAGGCACAAACAAATCGATGTTTGCTACTCAAAAGAATGGAAAATTGAAAAGTAATCTGCTTCACATTCAAGCAATCACCAATCATCATAATCGGTATTTTGAACCCCATTAAAAAAAGTGTTTTTCAATTTTATTTTTTATTCAAATTTATTATTTGAAAAAATATCTGTTTTTTGAAAAAAAGGTAAATAAATAAATACTTTTTTAAAAAAAAAATCCATTTGCAAAAAAACCTCAGATAGTAATACAAAACCTCTGTTCTAAGCAACAAAGCCTAAAATTGATTGCAGTTTGTTATTTGTGGTAGCTATCATATTTCAGTTGCCAAAGGTGAACTTGTCAACAAAAAGAAAAATAAATAAAAATAAATTATAACAATGAATTCATATAAGATACATGTAAAATGATAAATAAATACATGATATAAAAATTAGTTTTTTATATTTATTTTTCTTCTTTCTGTCCACTTTTTGCTATGATCTCTTTTTTTCTCTTCTTCATTATCTTTATTACTCGTTTAATAATTACTATATTATTGATTTCATTATATGAAAACATCTTATAGTATATAAGGGAATGTGAATGAAGTATTATTGCTCGGGATTGTCATACAATATCTAGCAATTATTATTTTCACTTTGGAAAAAAATAGGAAATAGGATCAATTGTTTCTAATTACTCAAAGTGATAAGTTAATAATCAAATGTAAGTTTAATGCTGTTGAGTTGCAGCCAAAATTTGATGTATTTTGTGTTTTTTGACATTTGAATCTAAATTTAAAATTTTTGTATCAATTTAGGATTCTAATTGCTTTTTTCTAGTTGAAATATCGATTAAAATAGATTTTTATCATATTATTATGATTTCTTGAAAATATTATCAAATCGTTTTTAAAAATTATAATAATTTTAAAGTATCTTTATTAAAAGTTCAAGTATGAATTAAAAAATAATTAACAATTGATGCTTAATTTCATAATGTATATTTAATTATGAAAATATATAAGTGGATTTTAATTAAAAGTTTGATTGAATTATCAATTTTATCACACAAAAAAAGCATGATTAAATGATTTAGTTAATATGAAAATTTATATTACAAATCATTAATGGAACAAAAATTGATAATTCAAAATTTTAATTAAAGTAAATTATTCAAACTAAAAACGTAAATTTATAATTCTTTGATTTAATTTTTGATTGTATCATAATAAATTAATGAAATGAAAGAGAAATAACAATCGAAAAGCATTGAATAATAAAACGAAGAGTAAGTTACAGTTAAAATACAATACTTTCATTGACATTTCTGGATGATAGATTGTAAATGGCTTTTAATTACAACCACAAATCTCACAACATCTTGTATCATGTAAATCCTAGCAAAATCAAGAAAGCTTTGATTATATATTCATCTAAACATTAGCTATTACGACATTTATATTGAGAAAGTTTGGAGTAATGATATGATAGATCATACTCATCATTTTGACGATGAGAATGAATTTTAAAACATTGAATTTGTTTATAATAGAACTGTATCTCACTCGAAAACAACAATGAATGCTTGAAAAACTCGTACTCATCTTCAAAATGATAACGCAACGGAATTGTCACCTGAAAGAATAGATAGTAGGAGGAATTGCCAACGGCCATTAAAGAAGAGGGTCATGGTGCTACTTAGGCTCTACTTTTGCTGGAAGTGAATACCCACCACTGTAATCAAAGGCATTAAAGTCACTAACATCCTTTCCGGGCATGAGATCACTATTATTGTTGTTGTTATTATAAGGATGCCTAGATGGGTTTCTTGAAGCTCCAAAATCAGTTGCAGAAGAAGAAGCAGATGTTGAATTTGTGTTCATACCATCGTTTTGTAGTATATTTTCTATTGCCTTTTGTACTTCACTCATTGTTGGACGTTCTGCAGCTGATTCTTCCACACATTGCATTGCTAATTCCAAAAACTTCCCGAACCCAACAAGCGTTCCTGCATTTCTAATGGCAGGATCCATTGTTTCTCGTATTCCATAGTATTGTTCGTCAGTTTTATCCATCGTCATCCTCATCTGACGAACAATGTACTTCCCTTTCTCAATTGGTTGTTTAGCTGTAATAAGCTCAAGCATTACCACTCCGAAGCTGTACACATCGCTCTTTTCTGTTAATTGTTGTGTCATATAGTATTCAGGATCCAAATATCCCTGCGAAATGAACAAGATTCCAAGCATAATATATCAGGAATGATCATGTTTCGAATAATAAATCATGGGTTCCATCGGTTTTCTGTCAAAACTATTTCTTTTCTTAGCCCGCAAAACAGTACCAAGTACTAAGATGGGAACGAGAATGCGTTATGAACTCACCAGGGTCCCCTTAACTTGAGTCGAAATGTGCCCTTTTGTTGTATCAGATACAAGCTTAGACAGACCAAAATCTGCAACTTTTGCTGTTAGATGTTCATCCAGCAGAATATTGGAAGACTTGATATCTCTATGGATTATTGGAGGATTTGCAAGTTCGTGCAAGTATGTTAGCCCTCTGGCCGATCCAAGAGCAATCCGCAGTCTCCTTTTCCAATCCAGATGAATGCTAGATTTTCCTGAAATTGAAATTCTCTATTTAATGCTAAAAACTTGTTCATTGTCTCAGGAGCTAGTTAAGATAATAAAAGCAGCATCAATTGAGTTAAATTGAACTTTAATTAATTTTGTTTCATGTATAAAGTTGTAATAAATTTAATACAGTATTTATCGAATCAATCTTCATATGTCTCTATCATAATTTATCGAATAATCGAGTTGTTTTTAAATAATAACACAATAATAAATCCACATACCTGACAAGCTTTCTCTGAGAGTTCCATTGGCCATATATTCATACACAAGCATTTGTTCGCCTTGTTCAAAACAAAACCCGACAAGGCCGACAAGGTTCTTGTGATGTACTCTTGATAGTAACTCAATTTCAGTTTTGAATTCCAGCCCACCTTGCATCGATCCTTGCTGGGCTCTTTTGATTGCCACTAGTTGTCCTTCTGCAAGCATTCCTCTGTAAACCTGGAGAAAATTGAAATGCCGAAGAAACACAGATCCATTATTAGGTTTGATTTGATTTGATTTATGGATCATAATCGGAAGCAAATCTTCACTGTTCATAACCGAGTTAAAAAAAAATATGAAGATTTAACCTTTCCATAGCCTCCAGAACCTATCTCATTGCTTTCAGAGAAGTTGTTAGTGCTTTTCTTAAGTTCATCGTAAGAAAACCATCTGGCTCCCTTCAACTGGGGTGCTCCTCCACTATCTTTCCCACTTGGAGTCCAAGATCCTACATAATTATCGTACATCATTATCTCGAAATTCTTGTATAGACTAGCTTCACATGAAAAATGCATAAATTCAATGAATTTGATCTAGACGAGTATTTTCATTATATGTCACTCACCGAATGGTCTGCTTAATATAAGCGCCTTCTCAGCACGCTTTTTTTGTCGAATGGCATATATGCCAACTCCGAGGAGGCCCAGAACTAGAAGACCACAGCCAACACCTATTCCAGCAATTGCACCAGAGCTGACAGATTTTCCTTTCTCTTCATCTGAAATATGTTCGTTCAGTTCATGTCAATTATTCATGCCAGATGATAGCATATAAAGCTACAATTCATAGCTAGAACATGTTGACAGGCATAACTTACCTGGAAAAGGATAAGGAGATGCAATGAAAAGATAGGGTCCAAAATCTTTAGGAGGCTTGTAGGTTTGATTGCTCAAGTAAAAGCCAATCCTCATTATCTCAGACCTGTTAAAGTATTTTCCTGTAGACGGAAATAGTGCAAGTTCCACCTGCAGATAGTCGTCGACATTGAAAAAGGGGTTCTGAATAAAAACTGAACCAGGATTAAGTTCCAGCTTTGTCCAGAGGGACATTTCCAGTGAATGAAACATATATGCATTTGTCAGGTCCTTGAAAGATGGTGCTCTGAAATACATAGTCCCTTGATATGGATACGCACATTCACAACTCTGAGGACTGATTTTCTGCCCGTCAGGACACTGTGAATTTCCGCAATTCGCCAGATTGGTGGAGTATGGCTTGTTAGTTGCCTGCTGGAGTTGACAGTAATTGGTATTTGAGAGTGCATTGCACACTGGATTTCCGATAAGTCTGCCTCCAGGATACCAGAAAGTTAAAAATGCGTTACAATTACTGCCAAGTTTTGCAGGAGAATGAAGTTTTCTTACATTAGTGTATTCGTGTAATCTGCAGTTATTGTTACAGATGAAATGTTATTGTTCTTCAGATCAACAAGCTGAAGTTGCGGACCAAGCGTTTCTCCCATGTCTAGTTGACCACTGAATGCATTGTTTTTCAGTAATCTGCCAAGGTTTCAGATGTAAATCAGAAGTTTTCTCCGAGCTTTCATGGAATTCGGTTTACATGCCTAATTGTCGTAATTTATTGAAATCAGAGCATACACTTGCTGAATCTGCTGGAAACTGAAGACTTTTGATGGCAAAGGTCCTTGAAGTGACCCGTGTTCTAAAACCCTGTAGACCATGTAATTTGTTAGTGAACCTGTCGAATATAATCACAAGTTTCGTGGATTTTTCATTCCTGACATGGTCAAAACTTACAATGTGGTGAGGGATGGTAATGTTGAGAACCATGCAGGAGCTTCTGATGTCAAGAAAGAGTTGTTGCTAAGATCCCTGACAAATCACCTTATCCATCAGGATTTTCTGACAAGAAACCAAGCAAGCTGAAGAAAAGTAAAACTGAATTCAATTTCAAGAGAATGAACTTACACATAATTGAGGCTATTCATGTCAGTTAAGTTTGGTAAAGGGCCCGTCAGCTGGTTGTGGGCTAAATTCCTGGAAAAAAGAAACAAGATTTGTGGGAGTACTTGAAATTACAACAACTATTCTGAAACTTTTGGCTATGTACTTACAGTTCGATGATGTTTGTAAGGTTGTTCAGATTTTCTGGGACCTTTCCTATAAGCGCATTTCTATCAAGTCGACTGTAACAAATCAGGATTGTCAGAATCCTCTTCAATAGCTTGGAAGAAATAACAAAACTGGAAGTAATTTTACTTACAGAACCTCAAGAGTCTGAACTTGTCCTATTGTGGATGGGATGGTTCCATTCAGTCGATTTCCATCAAATAATCTGCCATTACAGAATCAAAATTTTCCTTGTAAAATTCTGAAAGGAGATGAAAGCAAGCCAGAACAAAAAAAGGATTCCCTGCCGTTGATAATCAACTTACACGTGTATCAGTACCATGTCAAAGCTGAAAAGTTGAGAAGGAATGGAACCTGAAAGCTGGTTCTTGTTGAAATGGCTGAAACCACGCAGAATTTAGATAGCTAATTGTTTTGTATGATATGCATCTGATCTGCCTGATGGCATATGTTCCAATAGGTTTATCTATCTTCAACAAAGAGGATTTTCAAGGTTATACTTACAAGTGCTTAGCTTTTTTCAGGAGGTCCAAGCCTGGAGACGTAGGTGTTGAAATCGGGATAGGCCCTGTCAATTCATTTTCTGCCAGATCTAGCCAGTACACATTGGAGAGCTTTCCCAGAGAAGGAGGGATGATACCCGTCAAGTTATTGGAGTTCAAGGCTCTGTAAAAAAAAAAAAGTATCGATTATTGAGTAAAGTGAAGAATTCAGGAAATGGAAAAGGAATTATTAGATAAACCGAATTTATCGTGCAAGATTATATATCTAACTTACAATTATAACATGTAATGGAAGCTTCCGTATATCGTAATGTTAGCTGATATGAAATTCATACCATGGATTTAACTCATATAAAAATTTCTCGAAATATGCAATGGTTTAAACATCTGTCAAACTCTTACAAGAAGGAAAGCTGAGCAAGATTGCCTAGCTCGTGAGGAATGCTACCAGCAAAGCCACAACCAGCAAGAATCCTGATAGATATAAGTGAGAGAAAGGAAAAACTTAAGACAACAGTTTCAATTATAAAAACCAGTGCAAAATTAGATCTATGGAGATTTGGAAGTAATTAGTATCTGACAGGATGTTCAAATTTGGCAGATCTCCTAATCTTGGAGTTAGAGATCCTGTGAGCTCTGGATTATATGACAGGTCCCTGCAATAAAAAAAAAAAAAACCAAAAAACATGAGAATTTTCTTTATATTGGTGGAAATTTCGATCCTGACATGTATTTTCAGTTTCAGGATAAATGAGAAAACAACTTACAAGGATATTAATTCAGTCAATCCTCCAATATCTCCAGTAAGCTTCCCTTTCAGGCTCATGGTTGATAAACCCCTGGAAAAAAAAAAACAGAAAAAACACCGATTTGATCATGAAATCTTATGATAATAAGTTCATAAAGGAAATTACAGAGTATGAATTCCAGGACAGGAAGTATGAAACAATCAAGCCTGGAAAATAACAGAGAAATAACTGACAATGCAGTGATTCTGGAATCCTTGCATGTCACTCCTTCCCAGGCTGTTCCACATGGATCACTACCAGCCCAACTCGGCGGTGTATTTCTCCATGAATCCTTCAATGACTGAAGCGTGGCAGCTGCATATAAATATACAAATTCTGAATGTTCAATAACAATGTTGATGAAATTTCACAGGATACTGATAAAAGCTTGGCAAGATCTTACATTTTTCCTACATAACAAAGAAGAAGGAATAATATAGATCAATTACCATCTCGTGGGTCTGTAACGGAGAAGAAGAGATGAATTCTTAAGCTAAAGACAGCAAGAAACAAGAACAATCTGAACCAGAAAGACGCGGGAGAAGAAGCAGCCATGGCTGCAATATCTTAGCAGGAGATCAATGTCAGAACACAATGCCAACTCAAAAACAACACCACCAAACAAAAGAGAAAAGGGGAAAAGACAAATTTCTATCTTGATTCTCCTCAACCAAAGACATGAACAGACAGGAGAATTGCAGGACAGACTCAATGAGTGGAAAGCACATAGAAACTGTTATAAGTTTTTCTCAGGAAACAAACAAAGGGAAAAATGGACTTTCCCTTTTATTTACTTCCTGCTTGGAATTAATTGATTTGTCTTGTCTTAGAAGCCACTCCATTAGCTAACTAATAACCCATATCTACACATACATATATATATATATTTCCACTAACATGTAGGAATAAGCAGAAACGTTAATCATCGTTATGGTTAATCATGTAATCTTTGCCTTGGTAATGATCTTATATTGATGGGTTTCCCTCCTCGTGTCTCTTTCATCATTGATTGTGCTGATGAAAAAAGTTTCACAGCTAAACTCATATTAATTATTCCATAAATACTTATATATATATATATATATATATATATATATATTATATATATATACACACACACATATAATGCATGTAATATAAGATTAATTATATGTATAAATTGTTCCCCTTATACTACCTGGAGAAAGTTTTTGATTGGATTCGGTCCGTATCCCATTCATCAATTGCACCTACCGAAATAATACAATATCATTTTTTTTCCAATAATTAAATTTTAAAATTAATTTAATTTATTTTTTTTATTTAAAAATATAAAAAATGACCTAAATATTAATTTAGTTTGATTTCATTTAATTTTTTTTTTATCTTTTTACGATTATTTATTAAAAATTTTTGATTTTTTAAAATTGAATCAAATTAAATATTTTTAAAAATTAAAAACTTCAAACCTATCGGTTCAATTCTATTTTTCTGTTTATATTTAATTTTAAATACTCTTAATTATAATATTTTGAAATATATATATATATATATATTATTAAAGATGTATATTTTTAAATATAGAGATTTGATAAATATATATATTAAATATATATTATTTAATTTTAAATAATCATAAGTTTAATAAAGGTATAAAATATATAGACATTTAATTTTATAAATATTAAAAATGAGATATTTTTAAAATATATCCATAAAAATAAAGATATTTGAATTATAAAGCATTTCATGAAATATACATATTTTATTATTAATTATATAAATTAAATAAAATATTTTATCAATTGTACACATTTCATGAAATGTATTATTACAAATGACTTGAACTAACCAAATTTCATATATTTATGAATTGAGATAATACATTTTTTAGAATTATTTTGAATTAATTTCTTTTTTTATTTTTCTAAAATTATTTTCATGAAAAATTATTTATTATTTATTATTTTAACATTGGAATTTTTAAGAAAACAATAAAGGTTGTATTTGATATTATATTTTAAAAAATATTTTACTTTACGAATTTATCTTTTTTTTTTGTTAAAAATGTTGTTTGAAAATAACATTGAAGAAAAATAAGTAAATATATATATATATATATATATATATATATATATAGAAAATTAAATTACAATAAATAATTTTTGAAATATTTAATTAAAATAGAAAATCATATTTTAGTACAAAACGTATTAAATCTTAATTTTAACTTATTAATTTTATATATTAATGAAAAGTAATATGGATAAATTAATTTTAGAAAATATAATATAATGTAATAAATTAATTAATTAATACCCACATGTTCAACAACAAAAACAGTAATTTGATATTAATATAAAAGTAAATTGAGGTGTTTTGTATTTTTCGAGTAATTTTTAAGATTACTCTTCTTTATTTTCACTACTATACCATTATGTTTTTTTTGGCGTTTTATTTTATATTATTTATTTATTTATTTATTTATTTATTTTCAAATAGTTGGTAAATGATGTTATGATTTATCATTTATGAGCAATTTTTTATATATTTAATTTATTATTTATATTATTAATTACTCGAAACTTAATAAAATAAGTGGAAATGAAAATTTTCATTTATTAATATACATTTTTAAATATTGATGTTTGTTTTGTTTTGCTGGTAAAATGCATTAAAAAAAGGAAAATTATATTTTCATGCAAGTGAAAAATAAATATGTTTTATAGCGAATTTTAATAATTTGATACGATTATTAACTATAATTATAATTTATTTATAAATGATAAAATTTGTAGCATAAAAAAAAGTCGGTTTATGTTATTTTTAATTATTTTCTACCTAATAATTTATCATTATTGGATAAAAAATGAAATCGATTTCTCTTTACCGACTTTTTTTTTTAAAAAAAATCATTTCGATAATAAAATTCCATAAAATTAAAATTCATCAAAAGTCTTACATACAGATGTATGTATGCATACAAAGGAGATAATGTGGAAAAAGGGGGGGATGGGAGAGGGAAAGAACACTTAGAAATGAAGGTTAAGCAGAGCAGTGGCTTGTATATAATCATGGCATAAGGCAGCAGTTCTGAAAAAGTGAAGAGGGTGCAGGAGTGAGGTCGCTTCCTCTTCACTCCTCTCCTTCGTTATTATGATTGATGTTTGGAATTTCGATTCTCCTTTCCTTTCCTCTTAATCATCAACAACTCCAGCTTAATTTAAGCTCTAACCAAGCAACCAACCACCCACCATTACCATCAGCATATTCCCATCCAACTAATTTAATTAAATAATAATAAAGTATAATATTTTTTTTTAAATTGTTGCATTAATAATGAATTTTCATTTTCTTTTAATAAAACAGTGATTTTCAAATTTTAATAAAAATTTAATATAAAGTTACGAAACATTTAATATAAATTTATTTTACAGAATCATTATTTTTCAATGAAATATTATTTTTTTAAAATCTTAAAATCAATCATTATTATTTTTTTGAATATTATTATTATTAATAAACGCCTAATTTTGTAATTATCTCAAAAAGTTGCATGCGTAGGCAGCAAACATGATGCGCATTGCACCCTCTCATGTCTTGTGTTGGAAAAATTCCTGACAAACATTTAAATCATAAATCAAATTAATATAATTATGATAAATATTAATTTTTTATTAAATAGTTTAATTGTATATCTTTTTATGGTAATTAATATAATTATAGTATTTAATCAAAAAGATTACCTAAACAAGTAAGTAATTTCTTTATGATTTTTCATTGGGGTGAATATATATATACACACACATAAATCATGAAATTGATGGGTATTTAATTAAAAAATAATCGCAAAAAATGGTTGAAAATCAAGAGTTTTATAATCTATAATGTTTTAGAGGTAGGTAATTATTTTAGATGAAATATTTAAATTTAAAAGTTAATTGAATTAATTTATATTTAAGATTGAATTACGATAAAAATCTTGCATATATAATGAGAGAAAATTGTACGTACTCTGAAAGAAGAGATTGTAATATCTTAGACGAGTATGAAGTTTTAAAAGTAACCAAAAATAATATATCGTATTAATCAATAATGTAAATTTAAAAATTAATTTAACTATAATTAATTTTTTAAATCTTATCATATTTCACCCAACTTACTCAATTTTTGCTATTTTATATAAATATCCATTAAAAATAAAATTTGAAAATAAAATTATTGTTGAAAATATTTCATTTTTAAAATTAGAAAAAGATATTTTTTAATTATTTATAAACGTATAGATAATGGTTTTTTAAAAAGTATAGATATAAATAATGGTGCGATGTCGTTCCACTATTAGGCCCATATCTAGAGAGTTCCACGGCCCAACACCGACGTCGAAACCTTCTTTCTGCAATTCCTTTCAAATTCCGAAGTATCCGTGCTTCCCTCCATCTCATGGCTAGGGTTTCTTCATCAGCATTCGTCTAAATCAAATTCGACTGCGAGTAGCCTCATCAACTGATTGCAATCGTTCGTTACTTCTCTATTTCTTTTTATAAGATTTGAAAAATCAGTGTTTCGAATTCAGTTGCAGGTTGCTGGATATTTAGTTGCCTCTAACTTGACGAAGCTCTGCTATTGGTTGCCTGGACATAGTGAGAGAGTTGACTATGGATAACCCCAAAGAAGAAGATGCACCTGTTGTGTTTCTCGATCGTGCCTCTCGTCAAACTAGAGGAAAACGGTAACATTTCTCAGTTACATGAGAAACAGAGCTTTATATCATTATCATTTTCTTTTTTGGCTTTCTTTAATTTGCCTCTCTATATTACAGGATGAATAAATTGCTGGATGAAGAAATTGAGGAGGACCAATTATTCTGGAACCAAGATGCTCTAAAAGAGGTTTTCTTTTCTCCCGAAAATTTTTTGTCCTTTGATGAGACAGTAGAAGGTAGAATGATAATAAAGATTGTTACGTAGCATTATGATTTTGACATTTTTCCTTTTTATTTAGGAAGAGAATGATAATAATTACGAAGAAGAGCCAGAGGTTGCTGATGAGTTCGATAGTGACTTCGATGAAGACGTGAGCATTTCCTTTTGCTGTTTGTACTCGAGCTTCTTTTTCCTACTTCCCGTCCTAAATTATTGACATTATTTCAATAAATGATTATTATCGATCATCTCCAACTCTAGTAAGCATGATGCTGCTGCCTTCTGTTGGTGATAGGAGTCCGAGCCTGATGAAGAAGCTGAAAATGTTCCCGATGAAAGGTTTATCATCTGTCAGCACACTATGTATATTGGTTTTCTTCTCCTGTCTTTCTCTAATAGTTGGCCTTTCATCTTAAAGGAAGCAAAAGAAACGACTTATATATCCTGGAAAGCCTTCAACAAAGAAGAAAAAGAAAAAGAAAGTTCTTGCCAAGATAGATAAACATTCTGAGGATGAAAAATCTGCAGAGAAATCTCCTGCCCAAGAACATCATGATGCCCCTGATGATGTTGAGGGTGAGAGAATAGTGAGGAAATCTACAAGAACATCTGTCATTGTAAGACAAGCTGAGAGAGATGCAATACGCGCAGCTTTACAGGCAACAATAAAGGTCAGTTTTTGGTTAGAGACTATCTTTTGTTGCAGTGATAATGCGATCTTGCATCTTTCTGATCATCATCATTTTAAAAGATCATGTGATTCAGATTCTTAATTTGCCAAGAAAGACTAATTTCAAGGACTTAAAATAATATAAATTATCTGGAAAATTGTTTCATTGGTTTTAGTCCTTTAGGAGTCTTGTTTAAAACAATCTTTGGTTTCCCATCGAGCAATTCATGTACTCTTTCATCATCAGCCAATAAAAAGGAAAAAAGAAGGTGAAGAGAAGAGGATGACACAAGAAGAAATGCTTCTTGAAGCAGCTCAAACAGGTTTAGAGCATGTTTTTGTCAATCCCTTTTAACTTCTATTTTAGTTGTTTGAAGTTGTAATACTGTTTCCAGTTTCACCGGATCTTAAGTTACGCCTTGCATGTCATACTCATAATTACGCAGAAATCATGAATTTAAGGAACTTAGAGCGTGTTTTGGCAAGGGAGGAAGAAGTTAAGAAAAGAGCAATTGTGCATAAAGCTGTCTATAGTGGCCCACAAATACGATATTTCTCTAAAGATGGTAAGCTACAATTTGGAAAGTAAAGTGAATTCGCAAATATCAAAATCTGTCTCATTGTTGACTAGTACCAAAATGACTTTTTAATGCTTAAATTTCATGCAGGTTGTTCATATCTAGAATTTCGAGGAGTATCGTTTCAGTCTGAAATTTCAACATCATCTGTTCCATGTATGTTAAACTTAAGTTTTATGTGTTTATTATTACTATTGTTGTATCTGATATTTCATGTGGTTTGCTTTGATTTTTGTTTTGATGTCTTTTCAGATCCAGAGAAGGCGGTTTGTGCTGTTACGGGATTGCCTGCCAAGTAAGGACTTTGGTGGTCAATTATTCATGTTCGAAGTATTGGTTAAACCAGCATAAGTTGCAGTGTTTTAGGGTGAGATTGACAATTCTTTTCGCACTCGCTAATTGTCCTCAACTTCTGGCAGGTATCGAGATCCAAAGACAGGGTTATCTTATGCAACAAAAGAAGCTTTCAAAATTATTCGTGAGCGGTATGGCTTCTACGCCTCCCTGTCTCTCATGGCTGATATCTAGGGAGCTGTCAAGACATTTTGCTGACCAACTTCCTTCATATTAAATCTATTTTATCGTTTGCCTTCTATATTCATGTTAAAAGGCATTGATCTGGTGATGTTACAGCTTTGCTGAAGAAAACTCCATGAAGAAGGAGATGGACATGGGACCTTTATCCGATTCACTCAATGGAAAAGGTTTCTTGGGCAGAAGGAGGCGAATCTCCACTTCGAACACAAGAAAAATGCCAAATTTACTGTATTTGTCTCAGTTTGGCAAGGCTCCTACTATCGAAAGTGAATATTCAGAATAATGATGCGAAACTATAGCCTTGTATTTATGCCATCGTAGCGTTCATTTTCAAATTTGGAAGTCATCAAGTTTGAATCACGCGATGGATTGATGATTCTACCATCAACTTGACCCAAAATGTAGGGCAAGCCGGACGAGACCTTCCCAAATTTTGCCACTGATTCATGTAGAAACCATTTCACCTCCATGGAATGAAGTAGTGGGAAATGCAGCCAGCCCCCTTTCCTGTGAGCAGCCGCTTGCCATGGTGGCATGGAAGCTTCTCCGGAATGTTGGCTGTGGTTTTCTTTGGTAAACATGTAGGTGATTTGTGTAAATAGATACTCTTCCTCAGGTAAGTTGACAGATTTAGTTCGAAAAGGTACGAACTCATCTTGGTTTCATCATCAGATAACAAGCATATTCTCATACAATGATTGTCGTTGCTTAATGTTCGATTATCTTTGTATTTCTATTTCTCTTTCTGAATAGGAAGTTTGTGTAACTTGCAAATCTTATTATACATGAAAAATATTTGAAATTAAAATATAGCTTACTAATAGCAGTTGAAATTATATTCAATTATTCATTAACAAGTAAAGCTGCCGCTTCAAATGTGGTGAGGGGGTTGTTGAGTTCGTGTGTTGGGTTTATGTTAATTAATTTATTATTGATATAATAAAAAGTTAGATTATGTTATAAGTTTACTTATTAAATTAGTTTGTTAATTTTTCTCAAAATGATATTATTTATTTTTATTTTTATAGATTAATTATGTTATTTATGGGTTAATTATATTATTTTTATGTTATATGAGTTATTATATTTGGATAAAGTGTTTGGATTTAAATCTTTGACATGGTGATATTTTGAATTGTGTTCAAATTGATTTTAAATTTTTTTATTTTTTTTTTAAAATATATGTAATTTTCTCATAACATAATTAAGACCAGACTCATAAAAATATGAATTATTTAACAGTAACTGACTGTTTTAATGAGATATATTATATAATAAAAAATAATTTAATCGTAAATAATTGGTTAACTAATTTATATAATCAAGTTAAAATAATGCTTAAAATAATCAATGACAAAGTTTTAGTTTTTTTACTTCGTAATTTTTCATATTTTTTATATGCCTAAGTAATTTTAATAATAAAATATATCAAATTAATATTAAATAATTAAAATTTTATTCGATATTTAATATTTTAAGATTAAGTGAAAGAGAATAGTTAGCACTTAGAAAAACAGACACGTCATGTTATAAAAAAAAAAGCGTCATTAAAAAAATGACACGTCATCAGTGGTGGTGGCAAAAATCTTCAGCTCGTATTTAACTGAAAGCATGGGTTTTAGCAAAAACCCTAGCAACCAAGTAATATTCAGTACCTGCCGATCAGCCGCACTTGCTCACGGCAGCTAATGCAGTAGCTCAGTTTTAGGGTTTTTGTTTTGAAGAAATAAGCTACAATTATGGGTATTCCGTCCTTCTACCACTGGTTAATGGAAAGATATCCAGACATTCAGGTTAATGCCGTCGAGGAAGAGGCTAAAATGGTTAATGGCGTCTTGCTTCCAGTTGACTCATCCCGGTCGAATCCTAATGGTTTCGAATTTGATAACCTCTACCTTGACATGAATGGAATTATCCATCCATGTTTTCATCCTTCGGATCTGGTATAAGGATATGTTATTCTAGCTCTGATTATCATTTTGACTTGCAGTTTATGTTTTTAATCAATTTGTTTTTGAACAGCCGGCTCCTAAAACTTATGAAGAGGTTTTTCACAATGTATTTATGTACATTGACAAGATTTTTTCCATTGTTAGACCACGTAAACTTCTCTTCTTAGGCATTGGTGAGCTAAATTAGTTTCCTGTATTTGTTTAAATGTTCATTTTTTTTGTATGTGTTTCTTTTGATAAAAAATTGCATTCTGCTGGAATTTGATTTGATGAGTAGATGGTGTTGCTCCGCGGGCTAAAATGAATCAACAAAGGTCGAGGCGTTTTAGAGCTGCTAAAGATGCAGAGGAGGAAGTGAGTTCAAAAGCTTTATTTTTCTTATAGAATAAATTTAGTAAGAGATTGATAATTTGGTTTTTATCAGGCATGTAGGAAAAGGTGGAGGCGGCAATTTGAGGAATCTGCGAAGTTGGATTCTAACGTAATCACGCCTGGAACTGAGTTCATGGATTTATTGTCATCAGCACTTCGATATTATATCCAGTTGAGGATGAATGATGATCCAGGATGGCGAGGAATAAAGGTACTTATAAAATTTCTGAGAGTGGATTCTTATGCGTCTCACCAATTTAATATGTATCCATTTCTGTTTGTTATTAGGTTATTCTTTCTGATTCAAATGTACCTGGTGAGGGAGAGCACAAGATAATGTCTTACATTCGCCTGCAAAGGGATCTCCCGGAATATGACCCAAACACACGCCATTGCTTATATGGATTGGTGAGCGAAGCCTTTGCCTCCTTTAGTTGTTAAGTGGGTTCTTATTCACATGGATGGTGTTATAATGTCCTCTTAACATATATGTTATTTTTAGGATTCAGATCTGATTATGCTTGCATTGGCTACTCACGAAGTCTATTTCACCATTCTAAGAGAGGTTCGTGTTTAGTGCTTAATGTCTGTGAAACTAAGCTTTTATGCAGATCTGTGTGTTCTTTTAGGCAGTTGTGATGCATATTCTCTGTAACACAGGAGATGTTTCATGGAAAGGTGGTTTTGAAAACTTCCTATAGAGGAATGAAATTGAAAAAAGGCATAAAATATAAGTCGAGCAATCGGAATACAAGAAATGCAAAATTAAGGTTGAAGCCAAGCCATCCCAAGAATTTGGGAGAGTATCTGGCTCGTCTGAAATTTAAGGTCAGCTTTGTTCTCACTACTTTTTTTCATTCATCATTTATTAATTTATGATAAATCTCATGGTGGTGTTCATGATCTCTGATTGAATTATCGAAATGATTGACACTGATCTATGTACTCGATTGAAATGATTGTACAAGATGTCTTGAAATTATTGAATCATCCAGCTCAAGTTTAAGAATTAACACGTGATCTAGAATAATGATTAGTTAAAGTGCTAATGCTTCTTAATTGTCCTTATATGTGCTTACAATTTGGGTTAGGGGTGAAACAATAATTTAAAATTAAGAGGGGCAAATCAACAATGATTTTGTACAAGAAAATTATTTGCAGAAACTTGTGATCCCGGATCTAGAGTAGAGATTTATTATTTTGCAAAGGTTGAAATGAGCGCAAATGATAAGAAAAGCAGTCATACAAAGTTCATGATGGGTGCGTTATCATTTGTTTTGGCATCATGGAAATTTTAAAATGCAAGGGTTAATGGGGTCAACTCTGTTCTGTAAAGGGTGTGGTGAATTTGCTTATCCTGTTTTGGCAATGAGTAATACAGATTAAGTTCTTCAAAACCAAGATGGTACTTGCCCTGCTTGCTCTTAACATTGTTCGACTGCTGACTGGGTGAGATGATATTGTTCTTGTCATTGGTATTCACAAATTTTACTTTCTCAATTGCTGACAGTGCTCTTTGTTTATGTTGTAATTGGTTCCATATGTGGAGTGTGTTAACTAGATCTGCTTTGGTTTTCTCTGATTATGAGTTGTTATTGTTATTGTGGCATCATTTCGTCATGTGATTTGACTTTTTTTGATCTATTCGCCATTCAGATTTCTATGGGATTAGTCCAACTTTATTCAATTAATATGGTGATGAACAAAAGTTTGTTCTGGTTGTTTCACAAATAACCTGTGCTCACTTCTCATGTTATTTTCTCAACTTTTTTTCTAATATACATGTTCCATTTCCATTTCAGTTTGTAAACATATGGCTTTTAAGAGAGCAATTAAAGCGTGATATAAGAATTCCAGAGTCAGCATTGCAGACAGACCATGACCGCCTGATTGATGATTTTATCTTCATGTGCTTGTTTGTTGGAAATGATTTCCTGCCACAGTTACCAACACTACAAATATCTCAGGTGGGGTTGTTTTTTGTTATCGTGGGCTGTATGAAAAAAACCGGTTAAAGATTGTGCAAATTTACCTGAATCTCTGGTTTTCAGGTAGAGATGGCTTGGGTTTGGAATGGGTTGAGTTCAAATATCACCCGTTTATAACTTCAGAAAAAAAGAACTTTATGAATTAAATATTTGTATACAACTATTATTTACTGTTTAAATATGGAAGAGTATTTATTGTGTATAACTATGTGCATTTGTTGTGATTTCATTCCAAAAATTATTTGAAGTTTACATTTGTCATGCATCGATATGTGTATAGGTGGTAATCTTCATAAGTTTGAACGGGAGATCTTTGTGCCATGCTTCTGATGGGCTATGATCAAATTAATTAATTAAATGATCTATCTGTGTAATTTATGTTTTGATGCTAATGTTGAACTTTTCATCTTATTACTGTCCTTTTAAAGAGGATTGCACAGCAAAGACCTAAGCCACTGTTTTTTCCAAAAATTGTACTTATTGTTCAATTTTTGAGTCAATTACTAATTTAATGATGTGGTTCCTATTACTAATGTTGTCTAGGCTGGATTGAGATGTAGAAAATGACAATGATTTTGTGATATAATCATATATGAAATGAAAATTTTGTATTAATGATTATTTTAATATTTTTTTAGTAAACATGCTTCTGTGTGATCCAATGGGGAATCAACTGTTTGACTCCTAATAATTGTGAAAGCAAATTCATGTAATTTGGTGGATTTTTTTTAATTATCCGTTGAGTTTAGTTTTTGTCCTCCCATGCTGCTTTTCTTGTATGTACTTCATGGTTCTAATCTATGTCTTGGTTATGAACCTAATTTTATTATTACTTTCTAATGCTGAAGGGAGCTATTGATTTGCTCATTTGGGTGTACAAAAAGGAATTTCTTCAAATGGGTGGTTACTTGACAAATTCTTTCAAGGTGAATTGCTCATTTTTTCTGTTTGTTTTGTTCAAATAACGTGTTGATGCTAGTGGCTAGGCTCCAGTTGCGGTGAAGAAGATTTTTTTGTTTTTTCCATAATTGTGAAAAAGCTTCTGACAATTGGGAGAGTTGATGCAAACTCAACATGGAAGATGACCTATGTATATGCTTCTGCTGAAGTTGTTTAAGGAATAGGAATAATTGGGAGAATGGTTTGATGAATTTCTTGTTTCTGTTTGTTATAGATATGATTTGATATGATTGTATATTCAAAATGGATACGTTAGTTTCTATCTTGTAGATATCCTAGGATCTTTTTCTATCCTTCATTGTGTATATAAATAGGTAGACTGCTGAATACAAAACATGCACTTCTCT
>CANYBF011196881.1:0-22046 GCA_948192965.1 Dalechampia spathulata | reverse complement strand
AGATAAATGGCCGCCTACGGGCGATGAGTACCGGTACCTATCGGGATCCAGTGTGTGCGAAAGGAATGTGCACATTACAGGAAAACAAGAGTGAATGAGAGAAAGATGAATGAAGGAGAATGTCGGGAGCATTTGCATTGCATTGTTGCATGATGTGTGAAATGCTCTGTTATGATACGTAAGATGTATGACTACACGTTGTATTACTGTTTATATGTGTTTCTAGCACCACTGAGTTTATCCCAGCGTTTGTCATTTGATGAACGTAGGTTCAGAGCCCACAGGGGAGCGATCAGAGAAGGATTAGAGGTCGTCAGCAGAGACGGACGGATCTCATTTTGGTACGGGACTTCTGCAGCATACTCCGGCTCCTGTTCGGATTGTGTAGCTAGGGTGGCAGTAGTAATATGTATATGTATTGTATAGCTTTTGGTGGTTTATTGTACGCACACACTGTATGTATAACGGGTTTTATATTAATGAAATACGGTATTGCCTGTTATTGAATGTTGCATGAGTGTATGTTCATGTATCCCGGGTTTACGTTGTTCATCACGTTGTTTCCGCCGCACGACCACCATTAGGCTTAGAGTGTGTCTCCATACGACGTTCGTACAAGGTATCCCTGGCGGTGCAGGCACTGGTCTTCTTCTGGGGGCCGCTGTCTGTGTCGCAGGAGCATGTCCTCCTGGGTATGGGCCGGGTGTGACAATTCATTATTTTTTATGTGTTATTTTCATTTTAATCTAATAATATTGATTAATTTTTTACATTATGATAAATAAATATCAAGCTATGTAATATAAGAAATTTCAATTTCAGGGTTTCATCAGTATAGTTGAACTCAATTATTTTTTTTTGTATAGAATTTATAATAAAGAAAAAAATCTCATTAAAAAAAATCAAGTATGGAAAGAAATGGGTTTGATAGAACAGTTGATATTAAAAACAGAAGGTAAATGAATGCGAGAGTTAGGGAGGAGAGAGGCTCTTCTGCCATAATAATCCCTTGGAATTGTAATTCCCCATCAGAATAAGTTGAATTCGAGGTCAACCCTTTCATTCCACACGTTTTCCAATTCTACCCTTCCATCACTTGCATGCATTATGCATTAAATCAAATTCTCCTCTCTCTTTTTTTTTTTTTTTTTTTTTTACATTTTTAGCTGTTAAAAGATGTACCAATTTTGATATTATGTTTACAAATTATTTAATTAAAAAATATTAAGCTATTAAATATTATAATAAAATAAATAAATATAAGAAGTTTTTGAATATATAGTATGCGTTACATTTGATTTTTGTTTCCCTTCTGGTCTTGTTTGCTTTATAAATAAGGATGATCGCCCTTTTCCCAGTACTTCAAAAACCCTTCCTTCTCCTTCCACAAACAACACTCACTCATCTTTCTTCCTCTCTTTACTCTTTGAATTAATTCTTTTCACCAGAGAAAAGAAAGAAAGAAAGAAAGAAACCATAGCTATGGTGGTTTTAACGAGTTTGTTAGTTATGTTCTTATCTTTGATATTTAAGGTTGCATATGACACCATCTCGTGTTACTTGTTGACACCAAGACGCATCAAAAAGATCATGGAGAAGCAAGGAATTCGTGGTCCTCCACCTCGGCCGCTTACGGGCAACATCTTAGACATGACCTTTTTAGTCTCCCGATCAACTTCTAAAGACTGTCATCGCATCCATCATGATATAGTTGATCGTCTTTTGCCCCATTTTGTTTCCTGGTCCAAACAATATGGTATATGCAAATGCAGTTCCCATATAAATACATGTATAATACCAGGATTTTACCAGCTTTTTTTTTATCTAGGTATTTCTTATTTTTTGTTGGATTTGATTTTTTTTATTGGCAGGTAAAAGATTTATATACTGGCATGGGATCGAACCGCGGATGTGTTTAACAGAGACTGAATTGATTAGACAACTGTTAACAAAGTACAGTACTAAAGCTGGTAAATCGTGGCTGCAACAGCAAGGATCAAAACACTTTATTGGTCGTGGCTTGTTAATGGCAAACGGCGATAACTGGTATCATCAACGCCATATTGTTGCACCCGCTTTCATGAAAGACAGACTCAAGGCAACAACTTCTCCAACTTTGATTGCTTTTTGTTGTTTTTCTTTTACTTGGCTTAACGACAAATGTAGGCGCTGATGATATTGTTTTTACGTTTACAGAACTATGCTGAACACATGGTGGAATGCACTAAGAGGATGCTTCAGTCACTAGAAGAAGCTGTAGAATCAGGGAAAAATGAGGTAGAGATTGGTGAATACATGACCAGACTTACGGCTGATATAATTTCCAGAACTGAATTTGGTTGCAGCTATGAGAAAGGAGAACAGATATTTCATTTGTTGACTGATCTTCAAGTTAAATGTGCTCAAGCAAGCAGGCACTTGTGCTTCCCTGGCAGCCGGTGAGTCACCGTATAGTACTTATATATGCACACGGAAAGGTAGAATTTCCAGAAGAGAGAATAAAGTAATAATATTTGTTCCAGAAAAATAATATTACGATAAACTGAATGTGGTTACATACATATATAATATATTGAAAAATGAACTTTCTTAATATAACCAGTGACCTGGTTTTTGATGTTCAAAGCAATATTCTAAGATGTTCTCAGATTTACTTACTAAATTATCCATATTTTTATAGTTAAAATGATGATATGTTTCCTTTTTTGCAGATTCTTTCCTAGTAAGTATAATAGAGAAATAAAATCACTAAAGATGGATCTGGAAAGGCTACTGATGGGGATCATACAAAGCAGAAAGGATGGTGCAGAGATTGGTAGGAGCAGTAACTATGGGAATGATCTGCTAGGAATGCTGCTTAACGGGATGCAAAACAAGAGAGAAACTGGGTTCAGTTTGAATCTACAGTTGATAATGGATGAGTGCAAGACATTCTTCTTCGCTGGCCATGAAACTACCGCTCTCTTGCTGACGTGGACTGCCATGCTTCTGGCCAGCAATCCTTGTTGGCAGGAGAAAGTTCGAGCAGAGGTTAACCAGGTCTGCAATGGCAACACTCCCTCCATAGATCATCTTCCTAAGCTCACTTTGGTAAGCTTGATTTTTGTCTTTTTCTGTTATTATTAATAATAATATATCAACAAACTTCATAAAATCATGATGATTTGAATTAATTATGAATGAAACTTGGAGTGAAGAGCAGTGAATTTCACAACTTTGAATTAATTTTAAATTATTAAAATCAAATTTAAATTTAGATTTATATTGATTTGACAGACTAGATTTCGAATTCCTTTCCTTAAAGAGGATTCGTTCATACTAATTTTTCTCTTTTTACCTTTTCTTTTTCTGATTTATGATTTTTGCCCACATTAATAATAAAAAAAGTTCAACTAAGGACAAGAATGAATCTGAACACAAAGGAGTAGGGCCTAGATGAAAAAAAATTATAAATAATGGGAAATTTTATAATTATAATGAAATAACAAGAAGGAGAAACATGAGATCCACGATTGATGAGTAATATTGAGTTTTGTTTATATAATTCATAAATTGTAAAGAGAGAGCAAATCCATGTTAATAACGTTGATATTAAGATAATAATATGAACACGTAAAATGTATAAAATTTGACGGGTCTAAAAAGCCCATAATGGTTCTCCACTTTCCCAATCTCTTTGCTGGATTTTTGGCTTTAATGTAAAGGGGTCTTTAGTAATCTCGTATTTATTAATTTTAACTAATATTTTTAATTCTTATAATTTAAAATTACTCTACCTTCATCATTTCAATATATACTCCAAAATAACATCATTTCTTGGTATCTATTTTGTATTGTTTTAAAATTTTGTTTATGAATTTTATTCCATGAATATATTTTAAATATTATTATTAATATTTATGCATGCTTTTTCTTCGTATTGTAGTGCATTATTTTCATCATTCATATTATTTTAAGTTTCATAATTTTTATTTCTAGTTAATCTTAAATACATATTTGATTAAAACATTAAAATGGTATACATGAAAATGAAAATAAAGAAGAAGTTGATAACCCTAACCTCCAATGAAACAATGCCTAATTTTCTCCAAAATTTGCAGCTAAACATGGTGATAAACGAATCACTACGACTATATCCTCCAGCAACAGTGCTGCCAAGAATGGCATTCGAAGACATTAAATTAGGAGATCTTCACATACCAAAGGGCCTGTCAATATGGATTCCTGTGCTTGCAATTCATCACAGCAAAGAATTATGGGGAGAAGATGCAAACGAGTTCAACCCCGAACGATTTTCGACAAGAACATTCGGTTCTAGCAGGGCTTACTTCATCCCTTTCGCAGCGGGTCAGAGGAATTGCATTGGTCAAAACTTCGCGATGATGGAAGCTAAAATCATTATGGCCATGCTGGTTTCTAAGTTCAGCTTCGAGATTTCACCCAGTTACCGTCATGCGCCTGTTATTGTCATGACCATTAAACCTAAGTATGGAGTTCAAGTTTGTCTTAGGCCCTTGAATTAATTCTCCATAACAACTTCTTCCTTGTGGCAAAGGGTGGTCAGTTTTAATTCATAGGTTGTTGGAATATCCGCTCAAAGGTGATATATTTACTTTTTAATAAAATTGAATAAATCCTTACGTAGATATTTACATTACTATAAAAGTGATTGATTTTGTATTTTGTTTTATAATTATATCATATAATTTTTTATATAAATATTCATAAAATAATGAATTTTCATGTTATACACATCATATAACTACATTAAATGTTATTGAATTATACATTAAATGTCTTATGTCCTTATTTTTCTTTCTTATATTTGTTGTGTATAATTTATTCTTATTATCAATAATTTACTTATATAATTTGAAAATCGAATCCTAGACTTCTTGGAGGTTGAAACTTGAATCCTTGAGTTTCTTGGATAATATTTATATCATTAGACTGTAAAATCATTAATCATTATAAATATAACATTAAATAATTGGCTTTGGAACCAGCGAATCCCGTTGTTTAATCTATCCAAATACCAAACTATGTTCTTCCCAAAATTGCAAGTAAATTTTGAGGATTTTTGAAATTAATAAAGATAATGGCGTCCTCATTTTGTATTTGGTTAATTGCATTAATATCATATTTTGGTAAAATATTTACACAAATATTGCAAATTTTTTTTAATTTCAAAAATACCATACCACCTTTTCTATTTTAAAATATTCTTCCAACCTTTTTTAATTTTCAACAACATTATTTCTTATTATTTTTTGTTTTTAGTATAATATATATATATATATATATATTTCTTATAAAAATATTTTTTTGAAATTAAATATGATTGAAATATAAAAAGTATGTCATTCTAAATTAATATCAAATAATTTTATAATTTAAAATTTTAATTTTAAATACTTAAAATATAATATTTAAAATATTTAACATATACTTAAATGATATATTACATATACATTAATATATGATATTTTTTAAAATATTTTAAAAAGTTCATATTTTTAAATTACTTTTTTTTGAATTTCATATTTTTGTAAAAAACACAACTTTCAATATGTTTTTAAGAAAACCCTTTTGTATTCGATATCTTTCTTAGTCATTTAATAACTAGTAAAAAATATATAATACCTACCAAATTTTAGAAAAATTTAAAAGGATAACCATTCTATAATATTATATATATATATATATATATATATATATATATATCTGTGTGTATATGTAATGGGAAACTAATAACATGCATGATGTTGGTTTTTACCAAGTAGTATTAGAAATGATAGTGGATGAACAGAAGAGATAAGAATGAAGGAAGAATACCTAAAAGGGTCCTTTTTGTGGTCAAATCGACATCCATAAAACGGGAGATAAAGGGGTCTAAATCTGAAGTATGAAAGTAATATATCATGAGGGAGGAATGTTTCCATAAGGGCAGCGGTTAGCCTTGGAAAATTGAAGTATCCATGGCAGACACTTGGATGCATATGGACAACCCAATAATATTCTTTCATGGACTGTGTTTGACCATTTTAGATTGTGGAAAATCCCATTCAATTTAATTCAGATCCCACTATGCTATTTCCATGGCCTTTTCAAATTTATATTTGTTATTTTATTTCGTTTTAAATGCTGTTTTTAAGAATTCTTTTGTTTTAAAGTAATTATCTATCTAATATATTAAAATACATTAGTCATTCATTTCATTTTATTATCGATATTCTTTAATAAATATTTATTTAATTATAAAACTTTACAACTTATCATTAAATATTTTATTGGTAAAATTTTTAACAAAATATTATATTAATAAATAATTTTTTAATATTAATGAAATAGGTAAAATGTACTCTTAAAATGAAATAAAGGAATATTTTTTATGATTAAATATCAATCAATATCATTTTAACATAAGTATTAACAAAAAATAATCAAAAACTTTAATTTTATAAAAAGCATTAAAAGTTTAAATTATCTTTTCTTTGATTTTATCAAGAAATTATCAATCCTAAAAATTTAAACTATTTAACAAAGTCAAAAAATAATTTTATATATCTTTAATATATTTACACGTACAAATATTTATTAAACTTGAAATATGAACGTGCATATCTTGTGTTAAAATACGTTATTGAATAAATATGATCACGTAAAATGAATATTCTAAATCTTACTATAATATTATATCAAAAAATAGTTGAATCTGAAAATTTAAATTATTTAAAGAGGTTCAAGATGATTTTATACATATATAGATTTTAATAAAAAAAAATAATTAAAAAATCCTAGAAAATATTTGATGAAGATAATCCTAAATAAAAATAAAATCATAAATATTTTTTAGATATTATATATTTTGGATAGTGAAAACGATATTAACATGATATATTGATGAAGTTGAATGATGCATGATCTAAATAATAAACTGAGAGCATATCTAATAAGATTTAGATTGATATGATAAAATTATTATGAAATTTTGAGTAAGAAGATTCAAACAAGAATGAAAGAGAGATGTGGAAGCAAAACATGGAATTAGAAAGAATGGAAAGAAGATGCAAAGAGAGAAAGGATATAAAAGAAGAGTGGTAAACGTGAAACAAAGTGTTTTAGTATGAAATCAAAGAAGCTTTTGGACCTGTAAGGAAAAGCATGAAAATTACAAACACTTTGCTTCAGCCGTTGATCTCACAGTCGTCGCCACGAACACCATTCCAAGTATTCCAAGCCATATCATATTCCAAAGAAAACGATATATCAAAAGTTTACGGCTGCCACCTTAAAAGCCTTCCATGCAATGCCCCAGTTGCCACTATTACCCCTAATTGCCCAAATCGATATGTTAATTATGAAATGAACTTTTCATCTCACATATAAAATTATGAAAATTCTGAGTTTTAGGGTTAAATTAATATAACTAAAATTGGATATAAAATGATCTAACTTAATATTAAAATTAAGAAATTTAAAAGAAAAAAATAATTCATTTAATGAATATATTAAATTGTACTTGATATATATTATAATGTTCACAAGAGTTTCTATAATATGGAAAGAAAGATGTTTTTATAATTTCCTAATATTCATGAAAGAGATTAAACTATGTTTAGAAATATATTTTCTTCCACATTAGACAAATTAATTCAATTTTATTTTACAGAGTAAAAGCTTATAGAAATGTTATTACTTTTCGTTTTATTGATAGTCATACAAAATTTTAATTATTTATTTTAAGATAATGATTAACTTTTAGTTTTAGATTAATAGATAATTCTTATATAATTAAATATCAATCTTTCATTTTTAATTAAATAGTTAAGACATTTTGATATAATTTATATTTTTATTGAAATATGAAAATATTCTAGATGGTCAATGTTTATGTCATGTCGCGAATCTTGGTGTTTGAGGTGTGGTACCTCGGATGTCAGCCAACAACTCCTTTGACATAGGATATGTTGCCTACAACAAAGGCTCAGGGTCCTAACATTGGGTCTCAAGATTGGAGTCTGGTACTTGTGATTTGGGATTCAGGCTTCCAAGTCTCGGCTCCCACGTCTAGGGGCCAATCCTTGATCTGCGGTTCGGTGTCAGTATTCCAGGGTCTTAATTAGGTCTTACATTATATCCCAACACCTAACTACCAATTATGGTTTTAGCTTCTATGATTTGCGAATATTATAATATTAAGGGAATTTAATATAATAATTATTTATTGACTCCTAAATTAGTCCGTACAAATCAACCCTAAGAAAATAAAAGAATAGGAAAATTCATGCTCTTTATATCTGTTGTGCGAATCCTTTTAAGTTTTGATTTTCATGTATCTTACTTGACCCCCCAAGTGTGTTATGTTTCATTTGGGCCAATAATGGAGGATCCCTGAACTGATCAAGCAAGAAACTAAATAATGAGTTTGCCTTTTTCCATGTAAGAAAATGCATTCAAACTTATGGTCTTAGCCTTTCTCATACATTGATAGGTGCGATGGTCAAAACCTTATAATGGATTATATTCATCCGGATCACAATTACAAATTTACTGATACCAGAACTGATGAGTAGCCTGCTGCCCAAATATTCCCCAAGGCTAATTACTTGCGGATCTTCATTGGTTTCCAGCATTACCAAGCAACCTTGGCTACTCTGTCGTTCTTGAGAGAGCTATGTTGAACACCCATGTTTTTAGTAGGAACCTGAGGAAATTTATTAAAAATTTATCAAAATAAATTAAAATTTATATAGAAAATACTCTCCCAAATTAGGTGAACTATTCATTAAAATATATCTAAAAATAAACCAAGAGCCACAGCCACCCCAACCACCTTGGTTTGGTCATTGGTTTTATGAACTTCTATCAACTTTGTTTTCTGATAATGTTTGAGAATGGAACACGACCTGCTATCTGTTTGTTCAAATGCATCATCTTCCCAAGGCTTCTTATACTTGGAATAAACATAAATGTGTGCCTGCGTTTCTCCTCCTTGGTTGTCCCTTTATGTTGTAATTCACTCGTTATATTTTGAAGATGAAGGGTTCCATCAATTATTTGTGATCGTGGAATCTGAAAACCTGAATCAATATCACTAACTCGTTTATCTGATACATAACGAAGTGCAAAGGAGTTACAGCGTTGCAAAGCCAAGAAGATCTCAGAAGCAAACACACCAATCATACGTTCATCAAACTCCTCAAGAACCATTTTTACATTAGAGCCTCCTTTGCCTGTTTTCCCGCCACCGGTATTCCCAGCAGAGCACAGAAATTTCGCTTGTCTCCAGGTATTAAAGATATAAACCTTGAATTGAACGATTTATTATAGTTGTCACCAGAGTCAATGATCCAAGGTTGTGTGGTGGAAACAGAAGGAGAGGTAATGTAGTAGAACTAGGTTGATAGCGGGGCTGCTTGGATGTGAGACGTTGCCGTGACACATGGATAGAACCATTGTAGTTGAAGCACGTGTGAAGACGGTAGGAGCACCGCAGCCCGTCAACGTCTTCATTGTTTGGAGAATACAGGAGTCTGTTGAGAAACATAAGCAGATGCTAGAATGGAAGTCAGAGTTGATTTGGTGTCCTCTTTTAATTGATTTTCGCTTAATAATAGTGCATAGAGTTCATCCTAAGAGATGGGGTTGCTACGGGCTTCAATGGCTCGTATAAAAGGGACGAATATCAGATATTAGTATTTCTTCCGAGATCGGATTTTCGAGTGCGGAGAATTGATCAAAGATTGATTTAGCACGTCTTATGTAATTATCAACACTATCTTAGCCTTTGCACTAGTATTTCGAAGTTGGAAAATTTGTGCGGGAGAACCTGTGGAGTAAATATGTGCAAGCTTGTCTCATGCGAACTTTGCATTTGGTGAGTTAACAATCCAAGGCAATAGACTTTCGGAGATGGAGCAGTAAAAGCCAGCTTAGAACAAGTTGATCCTCAGAAAACAATTTTCGATATTCTGGGTTTGGTTTGTCATCGATGGAGGACGATGGTGGGAGAGAAGAGGACCTAACATGGTTGGCCAAATTGGAACCATACAGTAGTAGTAAAATCTAGCCCTTCTAAAACATATGGTTTAATGACGTGAATTTTAGGTAAAGGAAATGAGACAGGAATGATTTATTGTGGTTTTCCATGGCGTGAGCTTGTTAGGCTCTGTAAGCGCTACACTATCGCTAATCTTTATCAGAGGAACCTCATCACTAAAGCCACTCGGCCCAAATAACCAGAATCAATTGGCTTATTATTATTTTACATCATTTACTAAAATAAATTTAAAAATTGACATGAAAAGAATCCCTGCCCCGAATTAAAATGAGAGGGCCAGGGCGCTCCTAATTCTGCGATAGCCTGGAAGGCATTGGCGCACCTGGGAGTTTTTCTATTGGTGGATTTTGATGTAACAGTGTGGACATTTCAAGACGAGCCCGTTTTGCCACATCCGGTTTTGCAGATATCTGTTCCTCTAATTGAATGATTTAAATATAGAAGTAAATGAGAAAGTAAATTGGATGAGAATACAGGTGATAAATACATAGAGTACGCAGTGGACAGCGCATGGAATTTGCAAGTTAAGCTAAGGGTGGCCAAGTGGAAGACATGCGCATGGAGGTGGCTGCGTAGTCTGACATCTATATCTGCACTAACTTGCACCAATCTCTCTTCTATTCCATGCTTTCTCTGTATTCCGACGACTCCCCCCCTCCCTTCTTTCCATTCTACCCACCACTTCTATAACGCATCTCTCAGCTTGCTATTTACTTGACTTGCAAATAGCAAATACAAATTGCACTGCCCTTTCCCCACGGAATGAAATGTACCAACCACTTGTTCTTTTTTCCTTTTAAAAATATAACTACTATTAACAATAATAATTGCACACCCAGTTCTGTAATTTGAACATCATTCAAACGTTGAGTCATTTCATAAACAAATTACCATCAATAATTAAATAAATTAGCATAACAATTTGACTATATTTCATTATAATTTTCAAATAATATTTAGTATTTTCTTTCCAAGGAAAAAAGTTTTGACAAAGGACAGAATAATGCAGCAACAAGGAAACCAGTACCAAAGATGGAAGGGGAGGTCGGCGGTAGTGGCTGCAACAAAGGTGACAGCAGGGGCAGCGATGATGGCAGAAACGATGAACTAGCTAAACGTGAACATTTGATTTGATTTCTGTTTCGTCTCTCTGAACTTTTCCTTCCGCTTAAGTTGGGAAATCCATCAGAGGACAAAATAGATTAATCATTTTTATTTAATCAAATAAAATTAGAATTAATGTTATAAAAATTTTAAATGCTAAAGTTGAAAACGTTAAGAATCAACGAGATCCCTCCATTTACCATTTCTATTTGTAACAGACCACATTTTTACACCTCTATTTTTCACCACAAAGAGCCCAAAAAGTTCCAAAAAAAAAAAGGACAAAAATACAAAAAAGGAGAAAAAAAAAAAGATGAGTTCTCTTCCGCAAAGAGCCGATGCAGCTGAACCGCCGCCAACACTTAAACCCTCCCTTCTTACACTAATTAAGGTGGTAATTACATCTTAATTACAGACAAGTCCTATAATCAAGTCCCAGCTCCATCTTACACGTGTCCTCGTCGGACGACCCGTCACCATTAGACCCGATTCTTCGCTTCTTCATTGGTACCACGCGCCTTCCACGTCCTGCAGGCTCCAGTCCAAGACTCAGTTCAAGTCCGACTGCGAACGTTTCTGTACTACTATCTTGGTCATGTAAAATTACTTCATTGCCCTTCACTGCTGATTCCGGTTCCACTCTAAACAGCAGCGAAGCCTCCGCGGTTTCAACAGATACCATGCTCTCCGTTTCCTTGCTTTCACCATCCACCATTGCCAACTCGGACTGGTGACTCAATGACGATTCGTGACTCGCAGTTCGAGTCAACTCATTACTACGTTTGAGGTTATTTGTATCGGTGTTAGTAGATGTTGTACTCATAGTATTTTTCGTCTTCGTAGCTTTCCTGACCCGGCAACGAGCCTTGACTCGGTTAGGTTCATTTGAGGCTGCAGAATTCTCATCTTTGGAAACATGACGTATATCATAAGCCTTGAAGGGAGGTGCATGACCACTGGCAGCCGTCTCGGAGTTGATCGGAACGATCGGAGTCCCTTTTAAAACAGCTTCAACGGCGGCTTGACACAGTTGCCAGCTTCCAGACCATAACAACCCAACAGAGCCGTAAATAGGATTAACTATTCTACCACACGCCTCATACAGCAAAGACCTGAAAATCGCTGCAAGACCCAGAAAGAAAACAAACTTCCGATCAATTCCAGTTCTTGAAGCCAGTATTTCAAGCACCAAATAAATCAAAAAAAAGTAAAGTACCAACCAGGACGAAGGTGTTCAGGGCCAGCGTTGATAAGGTTCATAAGGCCAGCACGGCCATAAAACTTGGCAAGGAAGACGGTGGCATTAGCTTGAGATTCGGGGCTTTTGATCCACTGCAAAGAAGGTCTAATACTGCAGTTTTCGCTGCAACCTTTGCGTAGAACTCTACACCCATTACAACTCATCCGCATTTTGTGTGAGCAAGAAAAGAAAGAAAACCCTTCAAATTGATCAACGAAGGATAAAGAGAAGAAATAAAAGCAAAACAAGGAGGAAGAAGAAGAAAGAAAAATTTTGGGGAAAGAAATGAGAAGAGAGAAGTGGGTATTTAAGAGGAAAGGAGGAGCCGGTAGGTTTCAGAGAGTACTACTGGCTACGCAACTTGGTTTTATTTTTATTATTTTTCTTCAATTTTTCCATAAATGTCAAAATTTTTATTGATCAATATCAATCATATTGTTCCAGTCCAAAAAAAAATTATTGGGCTTGATATAAATCTCTTTATAATTCAAAAAAATGTTAATTAAATGGTGTTGGATCGAATATAATATTATTATATAGCAGGCAGACCTGTTTGTACTACGTAAAAAATTGAACCATCAAACAGATTTTGTACCGTCTCTGTGCTTTTTTCTTATAATCAAAAAGAAAGGGAGAATAATGACATGAGAGGGTGACTCTTAGGACCAGTCTCGTTTGAGGAGCGTGTGGATGAACTCCCAAGTAAATGGAACTCTGTAGGCTATGCCATTGGTGTGTACTGTTCCATTGCTTGCCAACCTCAACCACTTGACATTTCTTATTTTGTTTAGCTTTTGGCTTTGGTTTGTTCTTGCTGCCGGATGCATGCTCTTCCTTCCCCCACTTCAATGCTTTGGAAATTGCATCCCCTATTCAACCCAAATTATCAAAACAGTAAATATCAATAATCCAATTCGTGTTCGCATATACAATGAATATAAACATACTTGTGAAGTTTGTTTGCAAAACCCATGTCATTGAAAGTGGCATTCTCATGTTTTCGTTGAACAGTATTCCTTTTTCAACCCCTTAATTTCAAATTTGATGACTTTATAATAAATCTGAACTTGTATGTTATCATTTACTCGCTGATTCGAATTCAAAATTATTATTTTGGAATCGAGTTTATAAATCTGTAATATAATACAACAAACGACAAAACGAAGGGTCAACATTGTAATATAAAAACCTAAAGAGGAAAGTAGACAGGTGTGCAAAAGGGAGCGAGAAAAGGTTAGAAGAGCCATGCAAATGGGTTCAAAATTTAAGGAAGGAAGGGACGAGCGCGTGGCAAGCACGTTTTGGTGTCAGAGTGCGGTCGAATCGCCACATATTTGGGGAAGATAAATGGGTCCCCCATTCAGCTCCCAGTTTTCAAATAAAACGATGATGATTTTTAGGGGAAAAGAAACATTTGTATTCTTAATTAATTCTGTACAGCACATTAAAAAAAATAAAAAAAAAAAGGATCCTCGTTTTCGGGAGGTCGTGTGTTCAAAAACCGCTTGTGGGTAAAAACCGGTTTCCGGATTTCCTGAGGAAGCGTGTGTGAGCGCGTGCGTGTATTGTGCTGTATATCTGGGACTGTGGGCGCTGGTTCGCCAACGGTTTTGGATATGTGGGGCCTCCTTTTCGTTGTTTTCTTGTACTTTTTTTGGCTACATATTATGATGATTTATTTTTTAAAAATTTTTGACTTAGTTACTAAGAATTTTTCTCTCCGGTTGTATTTATTAGATTATAATATTATTAATAATAAAATAAAATATTAAAATACTCATGTTAAAAAAATAAAAATAAATTATAGTTGTGACTAAGATACAACTGAAACATATACAATACAGGAAGCCCTAGGCGTGGATCCAAGTCTTGAGATCATTACAGAGCAGAGCTTTGATGTTTGTTCTGCCTTTCTGTTGTAATTTTCTTGTCTTTTTCCTTTTTCTTTTCTTCAGCGTTCCTATATCAATAACTATATTTTTTTTAAAAAAAATCCAAAATTCAAATAATTATTTAATGAATCTACGTACAAATTATGATAAAATAGGGTATAAATGAGTCAAATATTTGTTTGTAAGTTTAGGGAAATGGAAGAATGGTCGGCAATAAAGAACATGAAAGAATATGACATCTCAACCTTATTTATTTAATTGATAAGCTTATGTCTGGATCCAAATATACAAATACTACTCTTTTTTTTTTTTATTGTAATAACATTTAGTTTTGCCTCATCCCTACGTGGATCATCATAGTTTTGTACGTAACTATTTACTGAGTTAACAATCTAACGACAAACCCATGGTATGTATTTTCATTTATTAACGGATTTAATTACCCATAAATTATATACTCACGGTAAATATCATTTTCTTTTTCATATAAAATAATATGTTTAATTTTTGATATATTTTATATCATCCTCGAATAAACCAAAATCAACTTATGAATAATTATATTATTTTAAGGGATATTTGATAAATGAAATTAAATTTTCAAATAGAGAATATCCAAATAATTTTGGGTTAATTAGAAGAAATTTGTTAAGCAGTTCTTGATTTTTTTTTTTTTTTGTCAAATAGAAAAGGAAAAAGAAGGAAAAATTGGATGGCCTGTGCAAGTTGGGGGGATGGAGTGAGTCATGCGTGCAATAGTGGCCAAAATATCATGCAAAATGTATACGCAGCGCGTGGCACTCGCTTTTTCCTTTTTCCTCTGCTGAATTATTTATTCGTCGAGGAACCTTTTCTCTTTTTTTTCCAGTAATTTTATTTATCCAATTTCTACTATTTCTATAAATATTATTTTACTTGCATTTTTCAATTTTTTTTATCAGCTGTTAAGTTTAATAACCAAATAATAAAATATCTATATATCTAGAATATTATTTAAAGATAATATTTTTAACTTTTTATTTATGAAATATATATATATATATATATAATTATTATCAATTTTATAAATTAAATAAAATATTTTATTTGAAATAAGTTAAATTAAAAAATTTTCAAATATTCCAAGTAACATGTAACTGAGCTGAAAAACCTTATTTTTGCTTGATTCATACCTTTCATTGCCTGCTTAGATAACGCCGTCGCACTTTCAGTTGCAAACACATTCCATGTTGTTAGGAAGCTCATGCTTCATAGGCCTCCCAATATATATATATATATATATAATAGATGGTAAGCCATGAGAGGGGAATTAAAATGCTTAATACATGTAAAATCAACCGTAAATGAAAGCAATAATTATTGGTATGAATTTAATTTAATATTAGTTTAGTAGAAATGAATAATAATATTGACGGGTTCAATCATAGTTGGAGATTGACCAAAACAATAATGTTGCATGCCAAGATTATGTAATTGACTTGCAGATTATAGCAAGGATACATTGAACTTTACAAAGCAAAGCAAGCATTCAACTTCACTAAACCATGGGCTTTATTAATTTATTATTATTTAAATGCACAATAGAGCCCCGGATTTGAAGGCTCCCCAGTACATTATTTGATTTTATTTTATTTTATTTCAATAGATTCCATGTTATTTGAACAAGCTCATTGTTATATAATTGATGTTATGCTGTTAGAATCCACCATATAAACCTAAATTATAAATGTAATTTCGTTACATAAAATTATAATTAAATATTATAAATATTCATATTAAATAAATATATTATAAATATTAGCCACTTAATCATACATCTACAACAAAATATTTTCTTTAGTGATAAAAGAAATATAGTATTACTTGATCCATTATGTGTTGCACCTATTAAATATATTCATACTTAATAATTTTAGATATTATTTATACAAATTTTTTTATTTTTTGATTTGATCCAATCTATTTATTTAAAGAATATTTATTCAATATTCTTGAATCACCTCCAATAAATGAATAAATAATCAATATATATATATATACACACACACACACACACATATAGAAAAAAGGAGTAATAAAGTTTCTTCTACATGCAATTTGAGGACAAAATATCATTCACCAGTATCTTCATAGATCAACATTAAACTTATAAATTAACATTTTCCCTTGGCGTGCATGATATTTGCAAGAAGTAATCAAAAACATGAAGACAAAACTGTGTGTATATACACACACACACACTTTTGAGATTCTTTTCTTCCATATTTATGTTTTATCAGTTAATATATTTTGCAGGAAGAAGACAAACATCGAACAAGTTAAAAAAAGAGACAAGGATGATTATACCAGGTGGACGGAAGGTGATGAAATTTCATGCATTAACCTCCAAATTGCATGCACTACGTCAACTTAACACGTCGCACCACAATTTCAATTCCTACCTGTTAAGGTTTTTTTTTTTTTTTTTTTTTTACTTTTTCCCTTTCTCTGTATATAAATTAACAAAAAATTCTATAAAATTATGTTAATTAATGAGAAGTATTATTATTAATTAACTAATAATTACTATCCAAAAAAATAAGATAATTAATGACCCTTTACAATCACAGTCGCATTATTTTACTAATTGGATTATAAATTTTAACAATATTAGGACACAATATCATATCATTTAACATATTCATATATATGTATATATTATAGTCTCTGTATTTTGTTTGATGGATAAATTAAATTAATTATTATGTATTTTAAATATTTTTTGCAAAATTAAAAGACAAAGATCAAATGAATTATTAATACAGTATTAATTGTTATTCATTTTATTTTAATTTTTAACTTTTAAAAGTTTTTAAATACCAGTTTAAATAAATTCACTTTAATTTTTAAATTTATTAAAAAATTCTAACTTTTTAAAATTAAAATAAAATGAATATTTTTCATGTTCAGAAATTTCATAATCAAAGGAACTTTAATTTTTCAATTTGAATCAAGATATATTTGATATTAATTATTAAAATTAAAAATAGGTAAATAAATAGAATTTGAGAAAAAATGAAAGGCAAAGGAGATGAGATGCGGAAGTTCCACGTTTGTGGGAAAAGCAGGAGCGTGTTTGGGAAAACCATTGGCTGTATAAGTGTATTTATTTGTGAATATTAGAGTCTGCTCTGTATTCTCACCACAGCCCCCCCGCCTCCTCCTTTGAATATCAAATCCTTTTTTACTGTTATCATTGTTATTAAATATTAAATATTTTGATAATTAGAATATTATAATTATAAGATAATTAAATATATAAAAGACTATAAAAATGTTCTGAATTTTTTATGTTACTTATTATTAAATTTATTAAAATTTGAAACTTGAAAATAAATCGAAAGAAGATTCGTATGTTTTTATTGTTGGAAAAATTAATTATAATATTAAAAATAAAATAAAGTTGGTATGTATGCAAAAGATTACTGAAATAAATAAAGACAAATGAAATAAAAGGAATTTAGTTTGTTGTTGTAATTAATTGAATATTGAGATTGGTTTGACATTTGATGTTGATAATTATTTGATGCTTTAATTCCTTTTTTTATTTATATTATTAGAGATGTTATTATTTAAATAGTCTATCTTCGTGTATTTATTTTTCAAGTAATTGTTAAATCCTACAATAGTTATGTACATACAAATTCAGTTGATATTTGATAATTATGTATTTCAATTTTCTTATATCATTTTATTCGTTGATTTTTATATTATTTATATTTTATATTTTATTGATAATTTTAAAAACACACGATATTTTTACAAAATGTTATCCCATTTGAAAAAAGAGAAAATTAGAAACAGCCATTACCTCCATTGTCTTAGGAAATGACCAATCTCCTAATATAAATAAATACTAGCCACTGCCTCCCTTTCCAAAACCATGGGCTCCATTATCCCTTCATCAGCTTCTCCAATCATCCAACTCCCTTTTTATAAAATATTCTTCCCCATCTCATCTAATATTATTGTATTCTTATTTTATATTTAAATATGTTAACTTATTCGATTAAACCAACTGCTTTCTTAAATTTTTTAATATTGAGAAATAAATATAATTTTCTTTGTTCCTTTTAAAGTTCCCATCTCACTTATCGCTTAAAAGCCTTCATTATAATATGTTTATTATAGTTTCGATACACGTAGATCATATAGATTTTAGTAAAATTAATCATGTAACTTTATAAGAAATACTTCTTCTATCTTTTTTTAATTGTTTAAAATTTTAAAAATTACATTGATAGTTAATGATAAATTAAAATTTAAAAATACTTTTAAAAATTACATATTATTAAAATAATAAATATTATTAAATAAATATTTTTTCATAAAATAACAATTAAAAAAAGATAGAAGAAGCATAAAAGATTGTAATGATGGAAAAAAATAATTATTTATATATAAAATTATATAAAAAGTTAATGTGATAATTATAATTATAACAATCTTAAAATAATCTTAAAATAATGAAGTTTTTAATATAGTAAGTTTTGATTTATATAAAAAATATAATAATCTAAATATTATCTTAAAAAATACCCAACAAGGTAAAATATGAACTAATTATATTTGAATAAAAAAAAACTATAAAGCTTGTTGTTTTGTAGAATTTGCTCTAAGCCTTTTCTACATCAATGGTTAAAAACTGTATTATATTATTAGATAACTGATTTGATATAAAGTTGAGATAAAAATATCAGATGAAATAAGATTGATATTACATATATATATGAGAGATGAAGAAGACATTAACCCTATCATGATCGTGGTGGGGCAAACTATACAACATGTGATGTCTATCTTTATATGCATTCCACCACTTTACCGTCTTTCCGTCTGTGCAAATCGAACTTGACTTTGATAACATGCTCACCGGATTAAATCATATATATACATGCTTTTAAATATTCATTATTTGATTCAAAGTTTCAGATTTCATATTCAAACCCACTTTAAAATGTTTTGTATATGTTTTTAAATTATCTAATTAATGGGGATAATTTAATCAATCATTTACTTTATAAAAATGAGAAAAAAAAATATAAGGTTTAAATTCTATAATATCCTATCATGAAATTTATCAATTTTAAATTATTTATATTTTTTGGATTTATTTGAGAGGATTAAATTATTGGGGAAAATGAAGGTAGAATGGCTGAAGCATGTTTCCAAGCATATAAAAAAGCAGGGAGCGTAGCTCCTGGTTTTCAGGAAGTGTTGGGTCAAAAACAAAAGAATGGTATTTAGGGTTGCTGGTTTCTGGAAGTTATAAGAGGACAAAAGGGACCTCACAACTTACATTTTATTAATTAATAATTAGTGGGCGATTAATTAAGGTTAGATTAACTTAATCCATCCTTGATTAGGTCACGGAATCTAAGGACTCACAACATGGACTAATTTAATTATCAATGACTTTGTTCTACAAATTGACTTGCCATCTCATGGTTTTTTGGAGTTTTCCTTTTTAAAGGATAGTTTAGAATCTACTTACCTCTATTATTTTGCATTATTTTTAAGAATGCAAACAACCATTTATTCCAGATTTAATTTAATAAAAATTTATTTAAATTTATTTTATAATTATTTAATAAAAGAGTTTAACTAATTTAGGCTTGTTATCTAATTTGATAAGAAATTCATTAATTAATTATTAATTTATATACAAATTTAATTTTAGATATTTAATTTATAAATTTATAATTATTTAAATATACAACATATTTTAAATTTTAATTATTAATATAAAATATAATATACTTTCATTCACAATTTTTCAAAAAATCAAGCAAATAAATAATTTTATAATTTATATTTATTAGGCTCGTTTAACTCATAATATATATAAAAAATTTTAAAATCGACTCTAACATAATTACAAATAAATTAAACTCTGATAGAATAAAATTTAATTTAATTTGAGTTATTTTCACTGATAAAAGATGTTTAGAGGGTTCTGGGTTACCACCGTAGCTATTATTGTTTGTAATAATATTAATTATTTTTAAATTTAATTTTGTAGGACTTATTTATTTGTTTGACTTGAATTAATTAATTAAAACACTGTCATAATTTAATATTGGAAGATTGTAATTATTCTATGAATAATTCATAAAACAAAAAATGAATATAGAAATAAACATGGAATGTTACTTGCAGAGGTGAAAATGCTTATAGAGGCAAATATTGGGTTAAGAATAAAATTGAAAATGAGCATATCATATCTCATGAATTAATCATATGCAATCTACATTTCATGCTGTTCTACCTAATTACATTGACTCTTCACCTTTCACATGTAACTATCTAATATCCACTCTTCTAAAATTATTCTATAAATATAAGGTTTAATAAAAAAAACATTAATATAAGGCTCAATTAGATTTAATTTACTTTCATAATGATATATAAAATTAAAATATAATATTTTTATAAAAACACTTGAATAAAAATATTTCTAGAAATATCCAAGGCTACTGCTGTAAATATGCCTATCTCGGTGGATTTGAGCCTCTTTTACAATATGAGTTCCACCATATGCCCACGCTGACTGCAAGATCTTTTATAGGGGCAATTCATCACATTTCATTTTTTATTATAGTTTATTTTTAAAAAATATTATTTTTAGTTAAATATATTTTAATAATTTCAACCATACTTTTACATTCAACATTTTTAATAAAATAAAAAAAAAATTAAATTAGAAATAAATATAATTTCTAATATTTCTTTATTTTTTTATTCTTCCTTTTCTTCTTCTTCTACTCCTATCTAATGATTTCTTATAGGATTTAATCATTATAGTATTGTTGATTGTATTTATTATATTTATTTAATTTTATTTCAGATATATATATATATATATATATATAATATTATATTATACCTAGTGGCGGATTTACAAGGGGGCACTTGCCCCCACTGAATTTTGAAAATTTAGTACTATATATATATATAATAATTATATAAATATATATAATTTGCCCCCATAAAATTTTTAAAAAATAAAAATTTATTAATTAAAATAATTTTATTTATAAATTTTTAATTCCATTATTAAAATCTAATAAAAGGCCAATCTATTATCATAATAAAATTAATAAAACTAAATTTTAATAAAAGCCCAATCCATTATGTAAACAAAATGACTAAAATTGCAAGAGTATTAACTATTGGCTTAGAAAAATCTAGCTCCTGTCGGCAAAGAAATCAGCTTGTAGTACTCTTCTTGCCCCAATTCTTGGTGGAATCCACAAACCCTGCTGTTTTGCTGTTTTGTTAATAGGTAAAAAGTTTATGATTTCTTTTGATTTCAGTTATGTTTGATATTTTTAATTGTTTTTTTCCCAAATTGATTATTGTGGATGTTATTATTTATTATATTGAATAGGTGATGCAGTTGAATTTTTCTGATTTTTGAGTTTTACTTGTGATTAGATGATTGGAAGTAGGATATTACAAGTGATAAGAATATTTTGATACAATTTAGAAGGGTATTCGAAAAATTTTAATGCTGCTTTTGTGTTCTTAACTTCTTCATTGATCTTATTTTACCGTATTTCTGTCGTGGTTCAATTGTATAGGTTATGATGCTTTTTTATTTTTTTATTATTTCATTTTTATTTAAGCAATATAAATTTGATTATTTAGGATTTAAACTTTGAGAATATAATGTGTTTTATATTTTTGATATTTTTTATTTATATAT
>CANYBF011196841.1:0-35464 GCA_948192965.1 Dalechampia spathulata | reverse complement strand
AAACACCAAAAATACATATAAATCATGCGTAAAACATTAAAACAATTCAATTTTCATCAAGATTAAGCATGGATATCACGAAAATCACATAATAATAATAATAATCGATAGATGTACTAACCTCTCGTCGATTCTCCTTAGCTCCGAGTATAGGGAAAAGAATATAGTTCAATTCCAAGCGTTAGGGATTGAAATCACCTAATCTAAGTGATTTGTTGAGTTTGTTTTAACCCTAGTTGCTTAGATTAATCAAAATTAGGTTAAGTAAAGACTAATCACATTTTTAGTTTGCCAAAACCCTAATCCCGCAGCTCTCAAAGTGCCAACCCCCGTCAGAATGGAGTTCCAAAGCTTTTAAAATTGTTGTCCCGGAGACATACGCGATCGCATATGTCAACATATGCTAAACCCTAAAAACATACACGATCGCGTATGCTCACATATGCGGCGTGTCACAAACATACGCAATCGCGTATGTTTGTACATATGCGAGGGTCTAGAAACATATGCGGCGTGTGACATCCCAAAATGGGCCAAAATTGACCCAGAGCGGCCCAGAATGATCTGAATCAACCTGGAATGGCCCAAGACCAACCCGAAATGGTCAAGAATCATCCCGGACTCGATCTGAGTCAAGCCGGTCCAAAATTAGGGTGCGACAGTATGCGAGGATATTTATGTAATAGGATAGGATTTATTATTGGTCTGTGATAACTAATCCCCCTATCTCGTGTGTATCCCCTTTATTTCCTCGATCCCTTTCACCGGCCATTAAATTTTTATTCATATATTTGCTCAAATATATTATGTCATTCATGTCACATGCCATGTCATATAACACATGCACACACTACTATGCATGCCATGTATATACTATATGTCATAATATATTGTATTTTCATATGCATATATGTATAAATACATGAATACATAAATACACCAATACGTAATCCAATACGCGCAATCCATCAACACGCCTTGCCATGCATGTATATGCCATGCCATGTCGTATACTATGCCACATCGTATGCCATAACGCATATCATACCGTATGCCATACATACACTATGTTGAATACACATTCACATACGCACCACTATGCCATGTCATGCATATGCCATGCCATACATCATTTAACATGCCATGCATATGGTATGCTAAACATTATGCCATGTCATGCATATGCCATGATATACATCATTTCACATTCTATGTCACATGACTCAAGCACATTCTACTATGCATGCCATGCATATGCCATGCCATACATCATTTCACATGCCATACATATGGTATGCCATCTATTATGCCATGACATGCATATGCCATGCCACGCATAATTTCACATGCCATGTACATGGTATGCCATGCATAATTCACATATCATGCATCACCTCATATATCGTGCATACGGTATACCATCCATTTCACATGCCACGCATAAGGTATGTCATCCAATATGCCATGACATCCATCACTTCATATATCATGCATATGATATGCCATTCATCCTACATATCATGCATACACTATGTATACGCCGCGCATACGCCAAATGCCAAAATAATCCAAAATGTTAACATATTATGCTATACGCTATTTGTTATGATTATGTGCTTACATATCATGTTAGGATTGCCATATCATGCATATGATATGTCATTCATGATCAAATGTCATGCATATGCCATGTTACTTTATTGCTACTTTGCATGCCATGCATATACCATGTCATCCCAATGTCATATAGCTTTATATGCCATTTTATGTGCAACCTTGCAACGCCAACTCATATGACGCGTTGTATGCTTACATTACGCTCACATGCTTGCCTGCCTAGAATAATTAATCCCAATTAAGATGGTAAAATCGATCTTGGAAACTCATAGAAATAGATCTCCACCACCCGAACCCAATCTCTGAAGGGTTTAACTAGCACTCATGCTATGGGTCGGTTGGACCAATCCGAAACCATCCGATGGTGACTCCCTTGCGAATCTTTTGAGTCCGTATCATTCCCTAAGGGAACCCCTTAGGAAGAATGCGCTTTCGCTCCAAGTGCGGTCCCTGGTCCGTGACTTTCGCAAGCCTCGCTCTGGGCCCCGGTAAAAATCGGTGCTCACAGTGGCAACTCCACTGGGTACATCACGGCAAAAGAGTGATGGCATCTAAGAGTTTCCATATCAATTTTCCCATCATAGTTGGATTAATTGTATGCATCACAACACCAATTTGTGTCCATACATACCACCCTGGTCCCGTGTCAAGCCGATGATTTTGAGTGAGGGAGTACCTTAGACTCCATTCGACTCCTTGGGAAAGCATATTTGCCTTCACCACTCGTCGCACTGTACTGATAACCATCGATGATTCCTGACGGATAGATGCAAGGTATAGTCCTATATCAATGATTCCATTTGGTTGGATAGGTTATGGACAACGTGGCAGGAGACCTTAGCCTTTTCTCAAAATCGGACTAAAGCCCATGTAGTAAGCCTAGCAACATTCCAAACTAGGACCCTTATTGCATGCTATGTGGATCTTTGCCCTATCATGTGAGTGGATTTGCATAGACCCGGCCTATTTTCCTCCTACGTATTGCTCTACTAAGAGTCAGAATCCTTTCATGATTCTGTATGGTTACCCAACCTTATGCTTATTCCATGGGTGTACTCTTATCATAACAATATGATCATGCCTGTATTGCTCTGCTAAGGGTCAGAATCCTTTCATGATTCTGTATGGTTGCATAACCTCACGCTTATTCCATGAGCGTACTCTTATCATATGATCATGCCTATATTGCTTTGCTAAGAGTCAGAATCCTTTTATGATTCCGTTTGGTTGCACAACCACATGCCAATTCCATCGACATTCTTTTATTATTGCAATATAGTTAGGTTGAAATGCTGTCAGGTTTTCACCGTAATCCCTTATATGATCGGGCAACAGTCAAACCCTCTTGCTTGCCATATTGAGAGAATCGCACCTCGAGTTCCTAGTGTAACTCTGGGTTAGTATCCCTACCTAGGGTAGGAGAACTTGAATTGACCAATTCTTGTGGAGGTATAAGGTTGGAAGGGAGCGCTGCTGTGTGCTACATGTTCGCTAACTGTTTGATGTTTTCTGTCCAAACATGCATACATGCATACTCATGCAATCTACTAACAAATTTTGCTTTTGTAGCCATAACGCTGGATATTTCCTAGCATAAGTCATGCATACATCCTACGTGTCACATCATGTCCACCCATGCATACGCATGCTAACTCGCTTTGTCGCAGCCATAACATTGCATGTTTTCTAGCATAGGTCATGCATAACATTCTACGTGTCGCATCACATGCAGCATAGGCAACCGCATGTACATACTCATGCATTCATGCTAACCTTTTTCTATCATATACAGAATCATGTCAGACTCACAGAATGCCAGGAATGTCACATCCTCATCCAATCCTCCCACTCCAACATTGGATGAGACCACTCTTGCTGTAGTCTAGAAGCTCATCGACCAGTCTATGGCCAAGCTTCTGAATGATGACTTCAAGACCCTCTTGCAACAACAGATCCAGGAGGCTCTTAGCTCTGCTGAATTCATCACCCCGCCAGCTCTGATCAAGGAAAAGGGGAAAGGCATCAACATTTATGACATGGATACAGATGATGATGTCTCGCTTCATATGCATGATATTCAGAAAATTGAGACTACTATCTTGGAACAGAAGATTGAACAGCTGCAGACCATCATGAAGACCAAAGGCATAGGAACTGACCTGGATTTTGATGAGTTCTCTGTCAGAGCTATTAAGGGGCTGCCTGCCAAGTTCAAGCTCCCTGATGTTCCCAAATACAACAGAGTTGGGGACCCGAAGAACCAACTGAAGACCTACACCATGCTGATGAGTACCATTGACTTGTCAGTTGATCAGATAGTTTCACTCTTCTTCATCTCACTGAAGGGACCAGCACTAGCCTGGTATTATAGTTTGAACAAGGCAACCACGACAGAGTGGAAGCCTCTTTGTACGACATTCTGCAAATAGTATGAGTTCAAGGCCCAATTTGATGTAACCCTAATGGATTTGGAAATGGTTAAGCAGAAAACCAATGAGTTCTTTATGGATTACTTTAGCAAGTGGATGGACAAAGCTGTACTGGTCTAACAGAAGCCATTTGAATCAGACATGATCAACAAGCTTATCATAGGGTTGCTGCCACTCTATTAGGATAGGTTGAAGTATCAAATGTTCCATACTTTTAAGGACATCTATTCAGTGGCACAACGCATCGAGCAGTACATCAATGCAATACAAACCTAAAACCACCACATACACTCAAACACAACCGAAACCTCACTATGCTAATGCCCTACAAATACCAAAACCACAGTACATTAATGCAGTACAAACACCAAACCCCATACTCCAGAACACTACGCTATCCCGGAAACTCTCAGATCTTGGAATGCCACTTTCCAAAGTCTTTGGATGCTTTCTCAAAGCCAAGCTCTTCAAGCCGCTAGAGCCTAACTTCAAAACACCACCTCCAGCTACAGTAGACACTAAAACCTACTGTCACTACCACCAACACCATGGCCACAACACCGATGACTGTTGTTCCCTCCGACTTGTCATCCACAATCTCATTGACTCTGGTGACATTAAGGACCTTGAGAAATCCAAATCATCTACCAAGACAAATCCGTTGCCCAACTACCACAAAGCCAACCGTACCTACATGCTCCAATCAGGGTTGCCAGAATCCCTGGTTTTGAACTCCTTCTCTCCTCTCAGTAATGGGAAGACTGCTCACTTGCCTGCTATCACCTTCCACCCCGGTGGTGGATTCAACATTGGTGCCATTGACATATGGTACAAGAGTTCTGAGGACGAGTCTGCAGCTACTCAGAAATCTTCCAAACCTGTAGCATTAGACGCACAGGCTCCTGATAAGGGTAAGTCGGCTGAGACCCCTAAAGCAGCTAAATCGATACCTAAGTAGCCCAAGCAACAGAAAGGGTTAGGTGCCAACAAGATGTCCTCTCGGGTTCGTAACATGACCCACAATGGTAAGGTGTTCACTCCTCCCGACCTCGAGAAGAAACCTGAAGCTCCTAAAAAGTCAACCGAGGCCAGGCCTACTAGAGATGAGGCTGGTCCAAGCACTGTTTCTGCTCCATAGCTAACTAATTAGATTTCTCAACCTGATAATGTTGTAGTCAAGCAACTGAAGAAGACGTAGGCTAACATCAGCATATGGGACTTGGTGTTATCCTCCCAACAACATCGATGGGCCGTCGTTGAGGTACTTTCAAGCATGAGGATCTCTCCCTTTGCTTCTACCTTCAGCATGAAGAGTTAGCTGGTAAACTGGGAATTACCTTCCAGCATGATCACTTTCTCTGACATGGATCTACCGGTCGAGGGAATCTGCCATAACAAAGCACTCTTCATCAGGGTGAACATCATGAACTTCTCCACTCCTTATGTCATGGTGGATGATGGTTCTAGCATCAATGTCTGCCTACTTAAGGTGTTGCCCAAACTAGGGGTTCAGCTTTCAGACTTGAAGCCTTGTAAGACCATCATCAGAGCATATGATGAGTCTAAATGGGAGGTTACTGGCACCTTTACTACTACTATCACTGTCAGGCCAATCAAATCAGTGGTAGAATTCACAGTCCTAGATATTCTTGTATCATTTGCACTGCTCTTGGGCCAACCATAGTTCCATCCCCTGGGAGGTGTACCATCCACCCTGCACCAGAAGATTAAGTTCCCATACAACGAGGGTATGGTTACTATCACTACTAATGATGAGGTAGCCTTAGCCTGCATCAGAGAAGATGTCCCTCTTATGACTAGTTTCCAGATCACTACCATCGGAGAACCAGAATCCTACTCATACCAACTAAGTCCCGCTGTGGAGAGGATGATGCAACTGATGGACTTCGTGCCTGGCAGGGGCTTAGGCCGGTACCAATAAGGTCCGATGGAATTTGATATTCTTACAGCCATATGGGAAGAGAGGTACTGCATTGGGTTCGATCCCTACACTTCAGACAAGCCAGAGAAGTGCAAAATGGTTCTCTTCATACAAGGAGAGACATAACATGATCATGCTCCTGAGTTGCCTAATTCAGATGACTTCTTTGAACAACAATTTGCCATCTTTGGAGATGTCTGTGACCTGTCAGCCCGGACAGTAACTGGAAAGACTGCTGCTTCTTTTACCATCAACCCTGATGAAACTTTCTAGATCTTTGGTGATGTTGCTGATCTCACCACTGGCCGCCTAGAGCCAGAACGCACTACAGTCGCTACACTAGGGTCCAAGCTGCAAAACTTGGACATTGAAGACCTGCTGTTGCCAAAAGTCTACAAAAACATAGCCACGCTGTTGGATAGCACCTTTGATGAGCTTTTGTATAAGGACACTGATGTCCCTATTTCTGTACTCTTCAATGATGATGTAATCCCATCTAAATATGAAGTAATAAAGAGCAACTTTGCTTATGTTTGCAATGTGTATTCTGATGGCATTGTGCATGAACATGAGCATTACATGAGCATTACATGAGCATTTTTGACATTAACGCATCTTGCATCAAAAATGTTAACATTAACACAGATGACAAACCATGTCTCCTCCAGATTTCATCAGACTTGACCTCTGAAGAGAGAATAGAAATAATCAGCACATTGAAAAAGCATATAAAAGCCTTTGCTCTAGGCTATGAAGATATGCCAGGTGTCGACAGATCCATCACGGAACACAAAATTCCTACCAAACCAGGGTTCAAGCCAGTTAAGTAGAAACTATGGTGCCTCCGACCAGAATGGGTACAGAAGGTCAAGGAAGATGTCCAGAAGCAGTTGAATGCCAAATTCCTTGAGGTGGTTGACTATCCAGAATGGTTGGCCAATGTGGTTTTGGTTCCCAAGAAAGATGGCAGGGTCAGAGTCTGCGTAGACTACAGGGATCTGAATAAAGCATGTCCAAAGGATGACTTTTTGTTGCCTCATATCGATGTGTTAGTCGATAGCACAGCCGCTAGTGCTACGTATTCCTTCATTGATGGATTCTCAGGGTACAACCAAATCTTGATGGTTGTTGCAGATAAGGTGAAAACAGTTTTCATCATAGAATGGGGGACCTACTGCTACAAGGTTATGCCTTTTGGCTTGAAGAACGCAGGTGTTATCGACCAGTGAGCTGTAACAACACTGTTGCATGATTTGATCCATAAGAAGGTCAAAGTCTATGTGGATGACATGATGGTGAAGTCTCTTACCAGGGGAGAACATACAACTAATCTTGACAGATTTCTCACAAGCATTAAGAAATACGGACTCAGGCTGAACCCGAAGAAATGCATATTCGGGGTGACATCCGGCAAGCTGTTGGGTTACATTGTCAGTCAGAGGGGTATTGAAGTGGATCCTGATAAAGCAAAGTCGATCATCGAGATGTCTATTCCCAGAACTGAGACAGCTCCAATACATTAGGAGATTCATCGCCAAGCTCATTACCATGTGTGAGCCTATCTTCAAGCTTTTGAGGAAGAACCAGCCTATGATTTGGGAAGAGAACTGCCAGTTTGCATTTAAGAGGGTAAAGTATTATCTTTCCAATCTGTCAATCCTGCAAGCACCTCGGTTGGGAAAACCACTGCTACTCTATCTAGCCTTAGAAGAGGAGTCAGTGGGTGCTATGATGGCTCAAGAGAATGACGATGGAGTCAAGCATGTTGTCTACTACCTGAGTAAGAAGCTTTTACAAACCGAGTGCAAGTACAACACTGTTGAGAAGCTATGCATGGCTATGGTCTGGGTTACCAAGAAACTCAAACATTACTTCCAGTCGTACCAAATACAGGTAATCTCCAAGATTGATCCTATTAAGTACTTATATACTGCTCCTTCGCTAGTAGGAAAACTCTCTAGGTGGCTGATCCTATTGTTAGAGTTTGATGTGCAGTACGTCACTATTAAGGTTATTAAAGGTAGAGCAATTACTAAATTCTTAGCATCCAGGCCAATGGATGACTTTGAGACCTTCAAATTGGACTTCCCAGATGAGCACTTGATAGCAGTTGATGTCCAAAAATGGCAGTTGTACTTTGACGGCGCAGTCAATAAAAGGGGTGCAAGTATAGGAGTTGTGCTAATCACTCCTGAAGGCGAGCTAATAATGCTTTCAAAGCGGCTGAGCTTCTCAATCACCAACAATATGGCTGAGTATGAAGCATGTCTCTTCGGGCTAGAAGCATTGCTAATGATTGGTGCCTAAGATGTACAAATATTTGGTGAGTCAATGCTGGTCATTCACCAATCCATGGCCGAGTGGGAAGTCAAAGAGGAAAGGCTTAAGGCTTATGCTGAATACATGAATCTCATGGTTCATAATTTTAGTTCCTGCCAATTTATTCATATGCCGCATGAAGAAAATCAGATGGTCAATGCTTTGGCCACACTAGCTTCAGTCTGTGAGCAACCGCAAAGTCAAATTCAACCTGTATTCATCGAACAGTCGAGGATCCCTTGCTATTTTGGAGAACGGGTTATGGCGCTAGACCAACAAGATGAGACCCCATGGTACGCTGATATCATGAATTTTCTGAAGACTAGTACTTATCCAAAGGAAGCCAACAGAACTGATAAGCTAGCTCTACGCAGGCTAGCAGCCAACTTCACCCAGCATCAGGGTGTTCTTTACAGAAGAACAGCAGATGGGCTATAACTTCAATGCATATCGGGGAAGGATATTGAGTTAGTCATGGAAACGGTACACGCTGGTGTGTGCAGGCCCCATATGAATGGATTCGTACTTTACAGGAAAATCCTATGCCAAGGATATTTCTGGCTCACTATGGAGATAGACTGCATACAGTTTATATGGAGATGCCATGAATGCCAGATTCATGGAGATCTGAGTCATCTACCACCAGTCAAATTACAGAATTTGACAATGCCTTGGCCATTCTCAGCTTGGGGAATTGACATCATGGGTGAGATTCACCCTAATGCATCTAATGGACATCGGTACATATTGGTGGCCATCGACTACTTCTCTAAATGGGTGGAGGCAGAATCCTACGGTAAACTGGGGGCAAGACAGGTTGCCAAGTTTATAGAGAAGAATATCATATACCAATATGGGGTACCGCATCACCTGGTGTCAGACAATGGAGTACAGTTCTAGGCTCAAGTTGTAGACTTGCTGGAAAAATATGGGATTGAGCATCATTGGTCTTCTCCTTACAGCCCTCAAGCTAATGGGGCAGTCGAAGTGACTAACAAGACGATCAAGCGCATCTTAACTAAGATGGTACAAACTTACAGGGATTGTCATGAGCAGTTGCCATTCGCATTATGGGGTTACAGAACCACTATAAGGAGTCCTACGGGTGCCACTCCCTACTCTCTGATTTATGGAACAGAAGTCATATTGCCAATCGAGGTGGAACTAAAATCACTTCGTGTCATTCTAGAAGCTCAGTTGCTAAAAGCTGAGTGGAAAAGGACTAGGTATGAACAACTGGTCACTATTGATGAGAAGTGACTACAGGCTCTTTATCACCTACAGCTTTACAAAAAGCGCATGGCAAATGCATTCAACAAGAAGGTTAAACCTGTAGCCATACAAGAAAGGGATCTAGTCTTGAAGCAAGTCAAGCTAGTTATCCGCAACCCTCGTGGGAAATTCAGACCTAACTGGGAAGGCCCATTCCTAGTTAAGAAGATCCTCTCTAAAGGCGCTGTTCGCATCTTGGATTTGGAAGGAAATGAATTCTCAGAACCTATCAACCTTGACCAGTTGAAGAAGTATTTTGTCAAGAGCATAGGGCAAAAGAAAAGGCAAAAATAAAAATGAAAACCTGGTAAGCTGAAAACCTTCATAGGCAGCTCACGCAAAAGATAAGGCAAGATGAAAAGCATTTACTTGATGAGTTGAAAATCCGCTTGGACAACTCATGAAAAAGTTAGAGCTCTTTAAAGGTAAAAGGAGAGCATTAAAATAGTTGATCAAAAAATCTTGTATGAGGCTTGTCAATAATAGAGGTTGAGTCTAATGCACATCTAGAACTTCTATGTTGGTTTTAACATTTTCATGTAAATGTTTTAATCTCATTAATGCAAATGGAACGCATGTTCATAAACTTAGCCTTAAGTAATACTAGTTGCAAACATAAAGCATTATCATCCTTTATTACATATTATTGCTTAACAAAATCTTGTAGTATAGGATTCAAGCTTGGCACAGTACCCACAGCTTGTACTCATCATCAGTGGTAAATCTAGCTCCGGGAATCTCCACCAACCCTATTCGGCGGCGAGGCCAGGTCCTCTCCACATGCTTCACGAATCGAGGCACCAGCCTTCCTCCCTCAAACTCTGTCAGTCGAGGTATGGTCTGCCGCTGACCATACTGATGATAGATCCTAACAGGACTATAATGCATGCAACATCTGAATCCTGGCACTGGGATGCAATCTATGTAGGTTGTTACAGTCACATGTTGTATACGTCACCAGGGACAGGTCCACCTGATCTCGCTCTCAGGTCGGGTCCCCATCCATTCCATCCAGCCTTGGAATGACATCATCCTTGCCTCGCCAAAGGCATAGCCCCTCCGCATATGGCTATGATGAAGGTATCTCTGTAGGTCCTCAGCTGGCGGCGCTAAAATCCCAAGCTTCTCTTGAAGCCAAATTTGTAATAAAAACAAAATTAAAAAAAATAATACAAATTTTCTAAGTTGAAAACCAGCAAAGGCAGCTTAGAATTCTCACTTGTAGAAGAAGCAGACTACCACTGAAGCGCTCAGACTGTCCACGCTTCACTTTATCCAGACCAAGGATCGTCTCCAAAATGATGATGGGAAAAGGGGTCCGACCCTCCATAATCTGGTCTACCACAGGCCCGATCAACAAGTCTCCATGACCAGATGGATCGATGAATAGGAACTGTGCCAACAGTCCAAATCCAACCACCCTCAGCCATGAAAGGTCTCATACAGATTTTTGACTGCATAGCCAGAAAATGGTAGTGAGATCTAAAGATTTATCTGCAATCAAAAGAGATCTCACCTCCAGCAGACTAACATCAAAAGCCCTGATCAGATATGAGAACGCATCTCCAACAGGCACCGGCACTGTTAGCATCATCGTCATACTGCAGGTAACCCCAAGGATGGCAGCAAACTCCTCGTACATTAGACATAACTCTGCATGCCCGAACCAGAATACGTAAACCTTCAGATCTCAGAACTGTACGGTAGCATGCAAAAAAGCATGGTTAATTGAGACTTGCTGGAAGGTTCTCAAGTATTGGAGTCCAATCTCGCCTAGTCGATTCCACTCATTATTTCCCCAACGGCGGGAAAGAGCACGGAAGGCAGACAATGATTGCTGAGTCATCGTATATCTAATTTTTGTAAAGAAAAGTATATGAGTTATATTTACCAATAAACCAAAAAGCATGGTGTATTTATAAGCAGCAAACAGCATTGGATTCCACTAATAAATTCAAAAGTTACACACTTCAAGCTTTTGACTGTTCACACAGTTGGTATGCAACAGCCCTGACGTATCAAGCATGCAATATCTGTCTGTAACGCATCATCTTATTCTAGTACAGTAACTACAGATTTCTGATGCCATGCATATGAAAGCCTAACGTCGCATTATCTCTATGCATCATCCTCCCTAGAGTGATCATCCTCAGGATTGGGACCATTTGGAACCTTGATGTTATACCATTCCAGATGCGCCATCAGTCAAGCAATCTCTCGGTCCCTCTCCTCTATCATCCAAGCAAAACGATCATGCTCCTCTCACTCTACTTGCCAGCTAGCCTATAGGCATAAAACATCTAGGCATATAAGTCACGCATCCATGCATATTTAGACACTCACATTTCATAACAGGTACTTACCTGGGCATCCAACATCTCAGACGCATGATAACGGCGTAGTCCCATTAGTAATTTTGAAGCGTCTGCCATAACATCTCTTGGCACTTACAAGATCAAAATGCATGTCAGACCACTAAAGTCAAAGGCATATCAAAACACATGTACTCACATGGGTTGTGTTAGGAGGATCAAATTCAATCTCACTTCTTGCCGGCACTGGGAAGGAAGTCTCATAAGGATGCCCAATAGCATCATAAGTAAATATCAGCGAATTTTATAGCCACATCAGCTGACCCTCTACAAAATCTGCCAGACGTCCATATCCTGGAGGTACCTCCGAAGTGGCTGACATCGTCACTGGTAGGACTGCACCTGCCCCATAATCACGAGATCTCTTTGAAGCACCACCATCTCACCGGTCCCGGATGAACCATGACGTCCACCTCGACTACTATAGGAAGTGAACCTCCCTCTGGTCCCACTGAATCGATCACACTGGCTCCTACATGTAGAGAGCTCCACAGGCCCCAACAGCCTCAACTGAATGAAAGAGGGGTAATCTACTGGTGAGTCTGATAGACGCTCCTGCTCGAGAATGCTAGTTAATCTAGCAAGCACTTCTGGATCTGTGTCAGTACAAGCTGCCCAGAACATCACGCGAGGTGGTACAGCAGGTTCCACCCGACTATCTGGTCCCAGATGCTAATCCACAATGCGCTCACCTAAGTAGAAGGGCCTACTCTCAAGACCCTCTAACAACATATGCTGCTCATCCTTACGCATCCAACTCATTACGTACTCCGGCCTCGGATGCATATTACTCCAAGGAAAGGGACACACCTATTCCAACGATAAAGAGAAATTAGACAACCGTACAGGTATTTCTCAAACCAATTCAATACAGTTAATGCTAATTAAATTGTTTCTTATTACCTGATCCTAGGTCAGATTGTTGAGGTGCTCCCTCAACTCATCCATGGCATACTCAAGCCTCCATCTTGGAAAGCACCACACTCACATACAAGGGAAACCGAACCATACCCCATGCAGAATATCGGGCTCAGGCAGCAGCCTAAACTCATACGCTATGATCTGCAAGGTCAATATGCATAGTCAGCAAGACATAGACAGACTCTACAGTAACAAAATTAGTAGAATTCTGCTTACCTCTATGACTTGCCAGCAACCGATAAAGTGATCTCTACACTGTCTGCTGCAAAGGTCCAGTCCCTGCATCAAGTGGGCTAAACTAGCACTACCCCAATCATACCCCCCGATGGACTCCAAGTCATGAAGAGCCCACAGTACAGACATATGAACGTTGTTTCTGGCATCATTAAACAAAGTACTCCTCAGCACGTACAGCAGAAAACTGCGGGTGTACTGATTCGTTGAGATCATCTGGCCAAGCCTCTTCGCTAACACCACTTCCCGGAGACAGTCATAAGAGATGTTGTATCCACCTCGCACATTGGGAGACACACCCAACAGGTCAAATATCACACTGTACATCCAACGGGGTGATGTTAGCCCGGCACACTCTAACTCGGTGATTCCAGCAAATATCCCCGGGGTAATCGTGATCTCTCCTACTGGTAGATGGAAGGTATGCATGGAATCCATCCACCGCTCGACCATGGCAGTCATAACAAACCTGCTACACTTTTTATCTACGCCAGTGAAGCAGGAAATATACGGACCAAAACAGCTACGGTCCACTCTCATACGGATTTCCCAAGGCAGCTGGGAATACCATTCAAAGACGTCGCGGATGCTACCGCTGCCCATAGCTGTCCGCTCCCTCTACAAAATACAGAATTCACGTCAAGCTTCAGACTGAATTATAGAGTGTACAGAATAATTTCAGAGGCACAGAGCTCCTCTTCCTAACCCTAAATACACCTATTCATGCCTATGAATCACTAGAATGCCCAAACACTTGTAAAACGGCTGAAAAACATGCATTCTGGCCCATTTTTCATTGCTATGTGTGCCACACATAGTGTTATGTGTGCTACACATAGCACAAACCTGCGCCAAAAAACCTGATTTTCATCAAAAAATCCAGACAAACACGAGCCCACCTAAGCCTTGCTTCAACCTAGCACAAAATCCTAGCCTAACATAAGCCTAAAACACATCAAAAATAGTCTAAAACTTAATTTTCAGAAAAACAATAAAAGCCAAAAAACCAAGTCGAGTTGCAGAAAACTCACCTTCTCGAGAGGAGCTCGAGACCTATGTGAGTCTATGGCAAAGGTCTCTGCAATTACATCACCAAAATGGGCTCCAAAATAAGCATCATGAGTCGTAAGCTCGGTTAGAGCATAACTCGGGACAGATTCGAGGGGTCCCGGGGGGTCCCGGGGGTCGGTTGTATCCTAATTCTGGCCATTTCTACAAAAAATGTAAAATTTTCAAGTTGAAGTTTCAAAGAAAATCAAGGTTTTGAAGGGAAAACAAACTGATTTTCAAATGGAAGCCTAGAAATATAAAAAATTTTAAGCTATGTGTGCCACACATAGGGTACCGTGCACCACACTTACAAATTTTGGTAACATGCGCCTGCTACTGTGCATTCTTGCTAATGTGTGCCAACCCCCTACTAAAATGCACATGAAAAGTTAGGCCTCTGGCAAAAATTTTAGAATTTTTGGAAGTCGTTTGCTCCACTGAGTCCAATTTTCACGACCCGTAGCGTGTGAAAAATCCAAAAAATCAGTCAGAAGGCAATAGACTGATGCTCAAAAATTTAGGTATTTTTCATGAACTATTTCAATACCAATTTCACTGATAAATTGTTTTCCTATGCTGGTAAAGATAGGAAATTGATCCAACAAACGATCAAAAACAATCAAGTAGTTGACTTTGGAGTTGCATTCCGACAGAGGGTTGACCAGAAAGTGTTGCATTCCGACAGAGGGTCCCAAATGCAGACTTTAGAGACAGACAACACCTACTTGATGGCGCGAGAAAAGATTTGACGGTTGATCACCCAGACCCAGCAGACGGTCACCACTGGTTCCGTAGTTGAGCCGCCCGATCCAGCAGAGATCACAGAGTCAAGCCCTTGACATCAAAACCCTAACGCATAGGCATCTGAATGCTGACTTCAGCTGATTTACTCACAAAGAAGCCATCGGTCTCGCAGTGGCCACCGGTCAGCCCTGATCAGATAGCCTAAACGTCGGGCCCCCAGTAATGGAGCTGGGATATGTACTGGTCAAAATCGTCGACCAGAAATATCAGAGACCCAACAGAGGATCCTGAAATCCATTTCAGAGATATCTGTCATTTACATGATGGCGCGAGAATAGACCCAGCAGATGGTCGTCCAGGTCCTGCAGTTGACCACACAATCCAGCCATGATCACGGAGCCAAGCCTTTGGCTCCCAAATCCTAACGCATAGGCATCCGAATGCCAACTTTAGATGATTTACTTGTGGCGTTGCCATCAGTCCCACCAAAGACCATTGATCAGCCTTGATCACCTAGCCTGAACACCGGGCTCCCAGTTGCCAAATTGGGTTTCTCGGATCAGCATTGATCTTCCAGCCTGAGCACCGGGTTCCTAGTGGCAGAATTGGGATTCAAGCCTCAACGCGAGCACCCCCGCGAGTCTCAGCACGAGTATTAGACTTTGACATAAGCATCGGACAAGTACGCTTCCTATTCCCTATGAAAAGTCCTATTATGATCAGATCTCATTTTAATGACTTACGCGTGTATCGCCTCAAAATGGTCTTGATCAGGGGGTAAACTGTTGACCCTGACTTTTCACCATCATGCAATTTCGGGCTTCTGTTGATTTGGCTCGGTTTTAGTCCCCATATCGACCCCGATTAGGCACATAGGCCTCTGTGGCTTCCCTTGTGTATTCTGGTGCACAGAACACCTCAGAGCTGGTGGGGCCCACCATGGCACCTGGCAGGACCTGCCACTCATTTTCTTATTTTGAGTGTTCTATATGTACAGAACACACTTCATTACTGCCAATGGAAGGCAAACCACTCAAAATGCAAAATATTGCATTTTTGACAATAGGTGCTATTCACCATGAATAGTGCATCAGTGGGACCCACCACCTTTACTAGCTATTCTGGATGCTCTGTAAACACAGAGCATGCCCTGTACACACAGAGCATGCCCTATTATTGCCTATGCGAGGCAGAGCTCGTAGAATGCAAAATATTGCATTTTGGGCCCCGGACACTGTTCATCATGAATAGTGCATAGGTGGGGCCCACTACTTTCATCGGCCTATTCTATGTATTTTGTACTTACAGAATATATTTTCCAACGGCCTTATGCAAGGCACAATGCTTAGCACTGCAAATGCCATATTCCGGGCCCGCTGTGCTGCGAGGCCCACTAAGGGTACCAGCGGGGCCCATTACTCATGATAGCCTATTCTGTGTATTCTATGCATACATAATACATTTCACGCCTGCCTACGCATGGTAGAGTATATAGAATGCAAAATATCGCATTTTGAACCTATGTCACTATTCACTATGAATAGTACATAGGCGGGGCCCACTTTCCCCATTGACCTATTCTGTGTATTCTGTACTTACAAAATACACTTCACCGCTGCCTTACACAAGGCATACCTCGATGGCATTGCAAACGCCACATTCTTGGACCACTGCGCTGTGGGGCCCACCAAGCATTAGTGGGGCCCGCTACCCACTATAATCTATTCTGAGTGTTCTTTTTGCACAGAACACATCCCATATGCTGCCTTACTCAAGGCAAAGCACTTGGCATGTTGTTTGCTACTTTCTAGGCCCTTTTATACTGTGGGGCCCATAAGGGTACTATTTATCATGAATAGTACATAGGTGGGCCCACCACCCGACTTAGCCAATTTTGAGTTTCCTGTACACACAGAACAGATTTTCATTGATGCCTAAGCAACGTACGACCCACGCCATCCCGAATGCCACATTTTGGCCCTAAAGGCCTATTAGGCCTAAAACGGGCCCATTAAGCCAAACTCAGTGTTTGGAGCCGAATTTGGGAAAACTTAAAACTGTAAAGTGACTCAGAATGTCGTTTGCATGTTCCTGGACATATGGCTCACATTACATTTCGCTCATACAGGGCAGAGCGCATAGGGTCAAAATGTTATGTGTTACGCATATAGCACTATGCGTTCAACATATAGCATAAAAAGACGTTTAGTCGGGAGCCCTCTCGGGATTGAATTTGGAAAAACTTTGTTCTACAAAATTGTTCCTTACATCGAATAACGTTTATAAGCTCAGGGCGTATGTCTCGAAGCGACCATAGTGGGCCCCACGCAATGGGTTCTAGGTTATATGCACCGCACATAACCTTATGTGTGGCGCACATAACTTTGAAATTTTTCACATCCGGGAGAAAATTACAAAATTGCCACACCCAAAAATTGCTCTATAAATATAGAGCTCGGGGCAACATTTTATGGACCCCGAATTTGCTCTGAGAGCAGCCAAACCTTTGCCAAAATTCTCCCAAAAATTAATTAAACACTTAATTAATTAAATCCTTAGGATTTAGAGACAAAATTGGCTTAGTTAGGCTCCCTAAACGCGGAAGGAAGCCAGATCAAGGAAGAAAAGCCACTGCCTAGAGGTAATTCTTCCATTTTTCTTAATTTTCCTCTATTTTTGGAAAATTTTCGGGGCTATATGCTGCGCATATAGCCTTATATGCGCCACATGTAACCTATGTGTGGCACACATAAGGTTATATGATGCACATATAACCTCCAGATTTCAAATAAAAAGCCATTTTTCTCCCATTTTTCACTGGTTTTTCGTCCGATCTGGCCACTCCAGTGGCATTCAAGGCTCCCTCATGCCTTGGGTGTCCTGGATTTGCCTAAAACTTGCTGGATCTACAATAATTTTAATTTTAAAATTTATTTTCTTTGAGTTGGATGCAAATCCATGAGTAAAACTCTGGTTTTAGGTTCGATCTGCCTAGATCAGGGCTGGATTTAGGGTCTTTGCTTAAAAATCCTTGATTTCCTTCTATTTTTGCAAGTTATGTGTGCCATATATACTGTTATGTGTGCCACACATAAGCTATGTGTGGCATACATAACCTTATATGCAGCGCACATAAGTCCCGGATTTCACAGAAAAACCCGATTTCAACCCGAACCGCTTCAGTTTTGAATTTTCCAGCAACTCCAGTAGCTTGTCCATGCAATTGGGGTTCTGGATTTATCAAATATTGTCCAGATCTACTTGATTTTGGCTTTAAAATTATTTATTTCATTTAATTTCTCAATTAAATGTTTGGTTTGCAAAACCAGAGGCCGATTCGTGTTCAAAATTAATTTTAGCCTCAAAATTAATTTTTACGATAAAAATGCAATTTTTACTCGTATAAAATGCGGTTTTGAAAGGATTGGATTTTAATTGGTTGAGGGGCTATCTCCAAAATATCCCAAGTGATGTTAGCACTCCTAATTAATCTTTCCATGATCAAATAAAATAATTTTACCTAAAATTATTTTTATTAAAATGAATTTTCACGATCCAGATCGTGTTTATTCTCACAATTATTGCCTAATAATTGCTGGATTTTGACCCTTGGTTTATGCTTTTAAATGGCATTGGACTGGTCAAATAAATCCAAAATTCATTTGCTACTAATGAATTTTATTTGTTTATTTTGCATATTAATCCATCATGCATTTTGGATCGTGCAAAACCGAGAGGAATAGTGCTCGGGAAGGAGGGGACGTTACTTAACGTCCCAAAATATGTATGCGAGGATATTTATGTAATATGATAGGATTTATTATTGGTCTGTAATAATTAATCCCCCTATCTCGTGTGTATCCCCTTTATTTCCTCTATCCCTTTCACCGGCCATTAAATTTTTATTCATATATTTGCTCAAATATATTATGTCATTCATGTCACATGCCATGTCATATAACACATGCACACACTACTATGCATGCCATGCATATACTGTATGTCATAATATATTATATTTTCGTATGCATATATGTATAAATACGCGAATACATAAATATGCCAAATACACAATCCAATACGCGCAATCCATCAACACGCCTTGCCATGCATGTATATACCATGCCATGTCGTATACTATGCCATGTCGTATGCCATAACGCATATCATACCATATGCCATACATACACTATGTTGAATACACATTCACATACGCACCACTATGCTGTGTCATGCATATGCCATGCCATACATCATTTAATATGCCATGCATATGGTATGCTAAACACTATGCCATATCATGCATATGCCATGATATACATCATTTCACATCCTATGTCATATGACACAAGCACATTGTATTATGCATACCATGCATATGCCATGCCATACATCATTTCACATGCCATACATATTGTATGCCATCTATTATGCCATGACATGCATATGCCATGCCACGTATAATTTCACATGCCATGTACATGGTATGCCACGTATAATTCACATGTCATGCATCACCTCATATATCGTGCATATGGTATGTCATCCATTTCACATGCCACGCATAAGGTATGTCATCTAATATGTCATGTCATACATATACCATGACATCCATCACTTCACATATCATGCATATGATATGCCATTCATCCTACGTATCATGCATACGCTATGTATACGCCGCACATATGCTAAACGCCAAAACAATCCAAAATGTTAACATATTACGGTATACACTATTTGTTATGATTATGTTCTTACATATCATGTTAGGATTGCCATATGATATATCATTCATGATCACATGTCATGTATATGCTATGTTACTTTATCGCTACTTTGTATGCCATGCCATCCAAATGTCATATAGCTTTATATGCCATTTTATGTGCAACCTTGCAACGCCAACTCATATGATGCGTTGTATGCTTACATTACGCTCGCATGCTTGCCTGCCTAGGACAATTAATCCCAATTAAGATGGTAAAATCGATCTTGGAAACTCATAGAAATAGATCTCCACCACCCGAACCCAATCTCTGAAGGGTTTAACTAGCACTCATGCTATGGGTCGGTTGGACCAATCCAGAACCATAAGGTGGTGACTCCTTTGCGACTCTTTCGAGTCCGTATCATTTGCTAAGGGAACCCCTTAAGAAGACTGTGCTTTCGCTCCAAGTACGGTCCCCGGTCCGTGACTTTTGTAAGCCTCGCTTTGGGCCCTGGCAGAAACCGACGCTCACACTACAGTAACGAATCACTGCAACACAAATAGGAGATGGGTCTCAATCCCATCCCTAGGTGATCATCTCCTCTATATAGTATGCACACCTCTCAATTGGGGAGGGAACCAATAACTTAACCTTCAACCCAATGAGGGATATCTCAATATCCATCGTATGTTACTATTTATCTATTACCAGTTGTAAAACATAAATCTCTTTCAAAACTTCTTCTCTAATCATATATCGAGTATACTGAAATCATAAATAATAAAGTAATGTATATTAATTTGCATGTTTATTTAGTTATTTTTAGTTAGAATTTGATGTTCATTTTATTATATTTTTACTTTGATTTAGTAGAATTTGATTAGTTTGTTAAGTGTGTAGCATTAAGGAAGCAATCAAGAAGAAATGAAGCATTTTGGGGCTTAAAAAGTTAAGTCACGATTCTGACATCCAAAGTCATGATTGTGACAGAAGCCAAGTCAAGAAGGAGAGGAACCTGTGTCTATCACAATCGTGACATTGCAAGTCATGATCATGACAGAAGCATGTCAAGCCCGAGCACTACCAAGTCAACAAGTCATGATCGTGACATGAAAAGTCACGATCATGACTTTGTAATTATTAATCATTTAAAGAACGATCCTTACAGAAGACTAAGGGAAAAGAATGGGTTCTATGAGGGGAGCAAAAATAAAAAAACTTTAATGGGGATTTAATGGACAATGGAACCTATAATATGGGCAGGAGATATAAAAGGAAGGTGGCAGCTAGGGTTTCATCATCACTAAGCATCTATAGAAGCAGCAGCCCATTCTTTAGGGCAATTTTGTATAAGTGTTCTCCTTTGTTCTTCATTTCTCTTGTATTTTTCCCTTATCCATGAGTGGCTAAGTACTCTTTTGTATGATTTGGCTTTTGAAATCCCTTGCTGGGATAGTTGATTGTGCTGGTTTAACATTACTATAAGTGTTTAATTCTAAAGTTTGACTTTAAAAATGAAATCTCTACTTTATGATTGCAACGAGAGTTGGATTGTAGAATGCTTATTCATTGAGAGATGTTTAAATCTAAAGATTAGCTTTCTAAATGATTACTTATGCTTTGTAATTGCAATGAGAGTTGAATTATGAAATGCTTACTCATTTTTGTTAGGTAGATGTGTATAAGAGATCTACATGTTCCTAATTCCTGTATGATTTCTTAATAGTTTCTCTAATCAGAGGACCACGACAGTGATTAAGTGAATCTGAGATTAGTACCAAAATTTAGTTGGTTTCACCTTAAGAGAGGGTTATCAATACTTTTGGATATTTTGGGTAGTGATAAGCACAAGACTATTATCCTAGCTTGGTGATGATGATCTCAAATCCTATGTCTCTTATCATTGTTTTATCTTCTTACCATTGATTTTGCTTCATTTCTTTACATTTGTGTACTTCCAAATACCAAACCATTAATTGTTGCTTAAACAGATTGGAAATCCAAGTAGTGGTGGATAAACAATAAATCCTCATGGGATCGATATTTTACTACAATTATCTGTATGCTTGCAATGAAGTAGTGAAAAACAAAAACTACTATCATTTCAGGGACGATCATAGAGTACTGAAATAATGATCAAATCTATTGTAAATATATAAAATAGATGGATACAACCATTATCCAAATAAAACATAATTTCTTCAAAACAAAATATTTATGCAACATAAATATCAATTTTGTAAATCACCATAGAAAATAGATAAATACATTTATATATATCATATAAAATTGATTGGATAATAATTCCATTTTTGTTTATTATGCACAAACCTCAAACTGATATTTTTTCTGCTTCCCTTCCTTTTCCTAACCTTTCCCTATTCACTTCTTCAACTATATTATAGAAAATAATACCAACACTATCAAAATAAGTTTAAGACTTAATCTTTTACAGAATAACTAACTTCACTACCCACATCTAGCCATATACTCTAAGGATTCTATAACGTCTCATCTAAATTACAGAAGTTTGAAGGACTTCTGATAGAATTTTGTCTGTAATTTAGATATCTTAATATTACAACTTCAAAATTTACTAAATCACCTGCAGAAAATACAATCCCCTTCCTTCAATTTATTATTTACATAATTCTACCTTACCATCCAATTATCACCTCATTTTTATTCAATTCAAAGCTTAATTAATTGCCTAAACATATTATTCTATCATTAATTTAACGTAAAATAACCTCAACTTAGTAATTCTCATAAATCCTTAATTCCCCCTTTTTACTTCCAACACTTAATCCACCACTATCTCAAGGTAAAACTTATAGAGAATTAAAAACTATATCTATTGCTATGAATTCCTTGAAAAGAAATCATGAAAAATGGCCTAGAGCATACCTGGATATGAGTTTCCTTCTTCCCCTTTCCGTTTATCCCCTTTTTTCCTTTGTTGTTTCTATTGGTTTTTAACCAAATAAAAGGGAATCATAACGCCCGTACGGCCGTAGCACAACCCATATGCTCGTACCGCTACGTAAATCACCATTCAAAATTTATGTCGAATGCTCAGTACGCCCGTACCAGCCAAGCTGTGCACCCATACGATTGCTTCGGTAACTTTTGGCTTAACAACTCAACATACGATACACTCGTACCAACACCAAGATTTGCATATTATTATTATTATTATTATTATTTCAATTGGTTCCTTACTTAAGCATTCTCATACTCATTCTTTTAGCCTCTATTTACGAATGTTACAAGCATGCCTATTTATTATGCTGATTGAGATCAATGTTTATCATCAGAATGTGCTATCAATATAAATTATCATGTGTATGATATGGATTATATATTATTTGATTTTTTTATGGCTATAATCTATGATTACAATGAGTCGATATAGTTAGGATATTATAAAATAATGTTACTGAATATATTTTTATATTTATTTCTGAAATTAATTGATATTATTCCTCCTCAAAGAGTTATGGTAATCTATAGAGTTATGATTAACATAGATAGTGAAATAGTAAATTATTGATGTGCTAATTAGAATCCTTGTTAATATGTTGCTATTTATCAATAAATATCAAGTTAATCATTAGTAATGAACTGAAAAACATTATAATTATTTGCATGAAAATATTATTTTAAATAATATATACATGTGTTATCTTCATTATGGTTATTATACTCTTGCACACCACTGAGTAATACACTCAGTGTTTATTATTTGATGAATGTAGGTTAGATCAATTAAGAGGAACATCCAAAAGAATAGGGCATCAATGTAGTCAGAATACTTTGGGTTTTGAACAATCCCCAAAATACACTTTTGGTGGTATAACGTATTCTTAACAGTTGTTTATATTTATGCAACTATCATTGTATAATTATTAATAGTAAAATATTTTATACTTATAATAATAGAAATGCTAAAACTACCTACCATGTGGCTTGTTTAAATTAAATAAATCATATATTTATGTAGCAGTAGCTTGATGGCATTCATACCTTTATATGTCGATATTCTATACGAATAAGTGATATTATAATCCATAGGGTTTAAACAAATGGTTACAAATACAAACTGAATATGTTCTATCAAAAAAACATTACAAATCCCTTGTAGAATGATTAATGAATTTCTAATTATATAGTTTTTATTAATTGTTCTACGAAAGCATGTTTTCACTAATCGGGTATGACACAACTTACAATAGATTTATAAATTAAAATAACCAAGTAATTTATTTAATAGTAAGTAGCAAAATAAAACTAAATATAATTGGTAGTAATAGAGAAAAGAAAAAAAATAGCGGAAAAATAAAGTTTAATAAGTAGAATATTAGGCACTCAAAATTGGGGTTTCATTCAAAAAATCAACCCTATGTGATTCACAATCATTCAATCATGTAATAGAAAGAAAAAGAATGTTTCAATCCCTAACAACCACTCACTCCAATAATCTATTAAAATAAATAAATAGTTGTTTATCCCTAGTGTTAACTAATTGCAAATCAATAATCATAAAAGAAAATTTATAAATGTTTGTCAAACATTCACAAATTAAAGCTAAAATGCAAATTTATCAACAGATTAACTAAATGATTGTTTCACCCATAAAGTGATAATCTAAAGTGCCACCCAATCCCAAGCAATAGGGTTAGTTCTCCATAATCAATGTTTAATCCAAAAGAAAGAAAGAAGAAAGGGATGAAGATTCTACTCAACAATAAATATCAACCGTGAACTTCACTATAGTCTTCTTCTTCAGCTCCTATTTTCTACATTTTGTCCTTATCTAATTCTCCTTAAATCTTATGTTGTTTCTCAAATCTGCTCGTTCTTCTTCTTCATTCTCTTTTTGTGGTTTGCTTCTTCAACTCATGCTCTCCTTTTTTTTCTTGCGTTAGCCAAATTTCCCAAAACTATATGAATATTCCTCATACATCCTCTGCAAATAATCTATCTCCCTTTTTATATTTTTTTCCTTTTGCTTTTTTTTGTTAGGACCCATTACCTAGCAAAACTGTTTTCTTCTTCTTGTTACCCCTTTGTTGTATTTCACTCCTCTTAAAGGATTAAAATAAAACTAAGAAAATATATGGCATTTAACAATATTATTACATGCATAAATTAGAAAAGTAAATAATTAAACCAAGTTACTATAAAAATTAGCTCAACGTCTAAATACATTATCTTTAAATAGGCTTATATTAATAATAAGAAAAGCAGCAATTAGTAAGATGTCATTTTTAATAAAGGTGAAATTAATTTTTATCATATTATAGTTTTAATTTTTAAAAATATCAATCGACAAAAATCTCATTATTCCTAAAATATCCTTCCTTCTAATTTATACTTTATTAATAAAATTAAACCTAAAGAAGAAGAACAAGAAGAAGAAATGAATGAATGAAATAAAAAAAGAAAGAAAGAACGAAGGGAAAAAAAAGAAAGAAAGAAAGAAGAGGAAAAAGCGAGAAAAAAGAAAATGAAATAAATAAATAGCTTTTAAAATATAAAAAGATAAATTAATAATTATACAATTTTTAATTACATAAATTTAAATATTAGAATATATTAAAAGTTACATCTCATATAATTTTCCATAAAAATAATGGGTTGATACAAAGCTTTTCGTCCTTAAATTTAGCATGTTAGTTGAAGTTTGCATTTACAGTTTTGCAACCACATTTACATTCTTTTCCTGCTGTTTAGATGCTTAACTTTGCGGTCTCTAGTTGCTCTTAGGATAGTAAATGGTTCTATATGTATGCTGTCAAGTTGTGCTTGTAAAGTTAGTATTATTATTTGAGTTATTGCATATTCACCATCTTACCGCATAAACATCTTACATCAAGAATTATTCCGGTGCATAATACGTCCATCTGCATCATAACCTCTTCCTAACGGATTCTATCACTTGTATCGTCGCCATCCCTATTATGTACCATGTAATCCCTGCTAGTGTGACCTGTAACCAATAACTGTTAACAATTTCCAAAGCCAGAGCACCGCCAAAATGTTCTGTCAATCTGTCAACTGCCATTTCTCTTCCTTGCAACTGTATTATAACTGCTGCAACTATTCCGATAGTCAACGGGATTTTCCATATTATGGGATCTCTCTGATTCTCTCTTGTCCTATAATTTTCTTCTACATTCAGATGTATCGGTTCCTTGGCGTGTGAAGTTTCTAGGGTAGCTTTAAGACTAGAATTCTTGGTTGAGGCAGGAAGCGCTTTGGCCACTGGAGTCCAATACTCATCATGATATATGCTTTTTGACGGAATTTTCTCTCTTGTGTTCTTCCGTCCATGCTTTATGGCAGCAGCTGCCTCCCGGAGCTTTTTAATTTTTGGTTCAGTTGGTGTGTGGGGAATCTGTATGAGCTTGTCAAGAGACTCCGGTGCTGTTTTTTGTGATTGCCAGTATAACCAATTCGACATTGATCTGATTGCTTGAATAGTTGACATTCTAGCTTCTCTTTGCAGATCTGTTTCCTGAAATGATCGAAATGCTTCATGGTAGTGTATTACTAATAATTGACGATCTACTGGGAAAGAAGACTGTTGATAAAACCCTACTAGAACTTATTCGTTTTGGCAATGGGTACAAAACTGATGGCTAAGCACAAAAAGATTAGCGTCATATCAAAGCAAATAACTAACCTTGGAGCTCTGCGTATTTGCCGTGTTCATGGCATCAATAAATCTGGTTTGGAACTTTTTCACATCGACAAATATATTTGAGACACGTTCTCCCCCTGTAGTACTTGCACCTACTCGCACATTGCCACGTGGCTGCTTGGACATTAGGAACTCCAGCGCTGCCAAGTCTGATCTTTCCACCATGCTGCGTCAGTTTTAGGGAACAGAAATATTAAAACATGAAACTAAGTTGACAAGGAAAAATACATTTGAATCGTTGATTAAACTTGAGATTTCATGTAATGGTATCAAGGCTTAAAAGAAAAGGGGATACTAACGAAATACAATCAACGGGGCAAGCATCAATGGCGGCTTGAATTTTGTAGGCAGGATCTGCCCATTGAGCAACAACACGTGCTCTTCCATAAACTGTTTCAATCGCGAAGGATTTGTCAGCAAATAAGGCACATTTTAAGCAACCTATACACTTCACCTCATCCACAAAAACCGCTCGTTCTTCACTTTCTGACCCAAACCATACGGAGTATATCGGTTTTCCAGTGTACCCGCGCAGCTCTACAATCTTTGATTGTTCCTGTAACCAACAATACAACCAACAACATAACCAACCATTTCCGGTTCGTAGTGAACTCAAATTTCTTTTACGAGGGAGAATTCCGTCTCCATCATCAGAAGCAAGGCCTCATCGAATGGCAGGGTGCCACTAGGCCATTGGCGATAAATGCAGCCGTTTTATTATATTTCTATTTTTATGTTTAATTTATCTTTATTAAAGAACTAAATCATTAATTCCGTAGTTGTTGCTATACTCCATTATATAATTTAAGTTCAATATATAATATATTGTTTTCACAGTCGATCCCTCAGGTTATCTGCGTTTAGCATTGTAGTTCATGATGTCAAATTACATTTTACATCATAAACTTTCTTTATTCTTAGAGATGGTAACTGCAGTGCCATACAACACAAAACTTTTTTACCTTGAATTTTCATAAAAGTTAAAAAAGAAACAGAAAACTCGACCATCATTTTAGGGATTAAACTTAAATATAAGGGTTAATTATTTTAAGATCCCTCTCGTATTACATATTATAGAAATTTATCCCTTCTTTTCCAAAACATCCAACATGACATTCTTGTATTTTGTTTTATATAACTATAAAGTTCCAACGTATCAGTAAACAGTTAGTCGACCTTTAAAAAATATAATTTAAAACCAAAATATTTTAGTAAATTTTAAATTTGCTCCAATTTTAATATATCTATCAAAATAAATAAAATTTTAAATTATTTATTGTATTATTAATATTTCAATTAACAACTATTTTTAATTTTTCAAATTTACAATATTTTAAAATAACTTATTTTAATATTTTAAACATAAAACTTTATTATTTTTTAAATATATAAAAATTAAATTTATGTGTCTTACTCAAATATAATATTACATAATGATAAAATTAAAAAATGAAATTGTTTTTTTGTATTGAATATCTATATTAATTTTAATATATATATATATATAATTGAATCAATTTGAAACTTCACTAATAATATAAGATTGATTAAAAGTTTTGGTTAACATTACAAGGATTTTATGGATATATAAAGGACAATTCCTGAAAGATGTTAAAATCATTATCCCCTATATATAGATAAACTCCTTCTAAACTAACTAATAGAAATGCAAAATGGACCGAACTCCAAATCAAAGTTGTTCGCATGATTTTCATTAACCGTTAGATTACCGACAAATAATGAAATTACTGACCCATTAAAATATAAAAAAGAAAACATATTCAATCTCCCATGATGAATATCTGTTACCTTCAAGAAAACATGAAAGTTGAAAATGCTTTGAAAGGTTCAGTTAAATTTCACATCACCAATAATATTAACTTATAGTATTTATAATTTTGTTATACTCGACATGATATGACTTGATTAAGTTACTTGTCAACGAACTATAAAGATTTTAACGTATGATAGAAATTTTAATTTAGGAAAAACTTAAAATTAGGGACCATTGTACTAACCGTGCAGTGTTAGGAGACTTGGTTTTTTCATTCACTAATTGTCTCCTCGATATTATATATAAATAATTGCAAAAACATCCTTGAAATTTAATATGATATACACTTTTGTTGCTATACTTTAAAACAGAAATTTTCCATCATTACCATTTTTAAAAATTTATCATGACAACAACTTACGTTTAGTCCCTAGTTATTCATATTTCAAAAAATTTCTCTGTATTTTTTATATTAAATGTCGTAACCTATCATGAATGTCCGTTAGTTTTAATAATTTTTTTGAAAAATACAAATAATAAATATATTATGACCATAATTAATTTAAAAAAACAAATTTTTTTAGGCTAAAAAAAAGAAGTGCAAAGAGACTGTTCATAAAAATAAAGTAAAAGCGTCCAACTTCCACTATAATTTCAATACAAAATTTTAAACTTAATCCATTTAAATATAATGTAAAAGTGTATAGGAATCATATTAAATTTTATTTATAATTATTATTTAAATATTATAATAAAATGATTATTAAATTATATTATATTGTATTTTTATTATCCTATATATTTAGTAGAATCTAATTAAAAATATAATATAATTATCATTATATTACATTATTTGAATAATTGAAAAAGCTCAATGTATTTAATCATGTACTTAAAAATGTAATATAATGCAATTCAATTAGCATTGCTTTACAATATTCTAATAAAAAATTATAAGTAAAACATAATCTAATCAATATATTATTCTAAGTTATGTTAAAAAAAATTCAATTAGATATCTTTTTACTAAGAATTTTGATAGATATTAAATTCTATATCTTTAATTTCAATGTTACAAATTTTGATATCCTTCTCTGGTATCAAATTTATTAGTCACAAATGTTTAGATTTCAAGATTATATCCGGATCTTCAAATAATAAGTTTATAATTTTGAGTCATGATATGTTTAGCTTTATAATGTAATTATAATAAAAAAATATATAATAATAATGTATGCAAATTTATATATATATTCAAGAATATGTTGGTTAAAGTATATTGAAAAATGCACTATATTTAGTTTTTTATCATCTAAATAAAAATAATTATTATATAGTATTCTTTTAAACACCATCTAAGATTATCCTAATACATATTCAATTAATTATTTGAGCATTATAACTATACATGTGATGATTTTGTATACCAGCAAATTTTTATCTTTGAAGTTTGTTTTATGAAAAGAAAGAAGGAAAGGAAAGTGCGAGAGGACTAACCTTGTCATAGGCGGAGCGAGAAGCAGGGTCAGAGAGAACAGAGTAGGCCTGATTAAGTATGATAGCCATGTCATGGCCTGTAGGACCAGCAATATCTGGATGGCAATGTTTCTGAAGAGTCCTATACGCTATTTTTATCTGTGATTGATCCGAGGAGCTATCAATACCCAGAAGATCATACAAGTCAAAATCTGTCATCGAGGATGAAGGAGAAGAAGCTCCGCATGTCACTTTCCTTGAAATCGAAGCAAAGGAAATGGGTGCTTTTGGTGTTGGCCTCTTTGGTATAACTGAAGCACTTGTAAACGAAGGGATACTGCATGCACTCGCCATTTTTCCTCCTCAAACTAAGGATGAGAACATAAGCTAGGTGTTTTTGGGACCAAGATATTTTAGTTTTGAGAACTTTTCCCTTTAATATCCTTTTCTCATTGCTTTGTCAACTGTGCTTAGATATTTTGTCTTTTGGGGAAATATAGTTGATTTTTTGCCTGCAAAAGAAATATACTGATACCGTCATTGCTCAGGATCGATTAAAGTACCGTTAAAATACGAGTCAGATTAAAGTCAGAGTATATTTTGTTAAGGTCAGATTTTATTGCAATTTGTTATCAAAATTGCAGTTGAGCTCGATAAACTCATTACAATTTTTGTGATTATTGTAGTTTTTTATAAGGCTAAATGGTTTAACATTATAAAAATCGTTTCAATAGTATTATAAAGAAAATTAGTTGTTATGTTTTAATTCTTTTTGGAACTACATAGTGTATATTTTTTTACAATACTTTTTCGTATAAATGGCATTAAAGGCAAGTAATAATTTAAAGTCAATGAAAAAATGAATGTTTTTTTAAATTATCATTTATGTCTTTGAAAATATAGAAAAACTAATAATAATCAAAATGAAATAAATATACCTGATCGTTTAAAAGATACTAATTAATCAATATTTTAAATATGAAAAACATGAAAAAAAAACACAATGAATCTATCTTTTTTAAAAATATAAAATTGATATAAATGATAAAATATATCACTTTATTAGCTTTTCATGAATCTATTAAATAAAGAGTTTAATCACTTTAATTTTTTAACTTTTTTCATGAATAATAATTTATGATAATTTTAATTAAAGTATTTTCTGCATCAATGTAAATATCATAAAAGAATAAACTGAATAATTATTAAAATTGAATAACATTTAATGACTAAAATTAAATTTTTTAAATAAGAAAATGAATAAAACTTTATAAGGTAAACCAATGAAATTAAATATACTTTTCAATTATTACAAGCAAGCTTTGGGAATTCAAAAAGATCTTATTGTCGAATTTTATTTAAGATGTTTATTTCTGAATTATTTATTAAGGAATTTTGAAGTTAGAAGAAAAAATAAAACTAAAGATAAAATACTGTTAATAATAATTTGTTTAAATAAAAGTTAAAGAATATAAGAATATTTTTTTCCATATCTTATCATAGTATATGCTCATAACAAAACCTACTTTGATGTTAATCATGAATGAATGGTGTATATTTGTTCCAAATTTGATAGTGGTATTTTATTTTAGAAACAATTAGTTAAAAGTTATATTATTGGGACTTGTAGATATGACTTATTCTAAAAGCTCATTGTCCCACATCTAAATTATGAAGAGATTTCTTTTAATTTATTAATACATCTGGGTAGATTTCTATAGAAGCATGTATAAACATAAATGTCATAAATTCTTGGGATTCTAATATCTAATCAATTATATTTTATTATTTTCTTTTTTTCTTAAGATTTTTACTTAATCTTACATTAACATTATTATAACGTTTTAATCTCATATTTTTCTCCATGTTTCCATTTTCATCATACCACTATTTTCAAGATTAATTCAATAATTCAAATGTTCACTTTAATTTTCTTATAAATAGCATGTTTCACTTCATGATAAAACACACAACATAATACAATCTCCTCTCTACTGCTACTTCTTCTTCTCTTCATTTATTTCACTTATTGCTTGCTAGTTCAAGTGAATTTATTATTGTCATTTCCTACTCATTAAAAGTAGAAAAGCTTGTTTAATCTTGGGAGGATACACATTTGAAAAATATCCCTTAAGGTCGATGATTCTTTATCATAACTTGAGCTATACATATTTTCATACTACTTTGTTACATTGAAGTTTGTTATCCTAATAATCTTAAAGGATACAATCATTATGGCTTCAACTTCTACCATAACTATTATTGTCTCCACATTTGCTACCATTGGAGCTATCCCTGCCAAAGCTACCTTATTTTCATCTCCTGATGCTTCCATTTTTGCACCTACAACTAGTGTATCTATGTTTGCAAGTTGCAACCACCTCCATCACCTGTTATGATTCATGGCATCCCATATGTTAAGCCATATCTAGATATTTTGAAAATTGAACTTTTCAACAATCAAAACTTCAAAAGGTAGCAAGAACGTATTTCCATAGTGTTTGACATGCACAAAGTTATTATGGCCCCCACCATTGCTAAATCACCATAAAAGGTTGATCCAAAACACATAGAGGCGTGGACCTTTGCAAATCATATGTGTATGCACATTATCATCAGTACTCTTTCAAATGAGTTATTCAATGTTTATTGCTCTTATAAAAAAATAAAAAAAATATAGGATTATATAATCATTAAGTATACAGTTGAAGATATTGGAAAGCAGAAATTCATGATTGGTAACTTCTACAAATGGGAAATGATAGAAGATAAAGACATCAGAAGTCAAATAAATGAATATCATAAGCTATTAAAAAGATCTAAAGGCAAAAAACATCACTCTCAGAAGAATCTATAATTGGAATATTGATCGAGAAGTTGTCAGTATCATGGAAGGATTACAAATAACAACTAAAATATAAGCATAAGCAACTTTCATTAGCAAAATTGATCACTCACATAATCATTGAAAATACCAACAAGAAAGAGCTCAAGTTAACACAGGTAAATGAAATCACTATTCAAGCTCATTTTATACAAGATAAAAAAAATAACATAATAAGTACATTAAGAAACCCGATTACATTCCTAGGAGTTCTAATAACACCTTCAAGAAGAAAAGAATTTGTTTTATTTATGAAAAGTCAAGGCATCATGCACCCCATTATAGGAAGAGAGCAAGACCTAACAATCCTCTTAAGCCAAAAGCAAATTTGGTTAAAGAAGATGATATTCTTACGATAGTCATTTTTCAAGCTCTACTAGTTGCTAATATGAATGATTGAGTGGTAGATTCTAGTGCTACCAAGCATATTTATGCTAACAGAGATATCTTTACCTCCTACAATGTAGTAGAAGAAGGAGAAGAACATGTCTACTTGGGAGATTTTTGAATTGCTATTATCCTTAGTAAATGAAAAGTTCTTCTCAAGCTCACATTTGGTGAGACCTTGGCTCTCAGTGATGTACTTCATATACTTAATATTTGAGTAAATTTAATATTTATAGCTCTATTAGGGAAGGTTAGGTTTAAAGTGTCATTTGAACTTGATGAAAGTGTAATGGTAAAAAATAATATTTTTATAGAGAAAGGATACTGTAATTAGGATCTTTTGTACTAAACATTTCTAAGATTGTTAATGAAAATGCACCTTCTTCTACTTACTTGATTGATTCTTATGATTTGTAGCATGTTAGATTAGGATATGTTAATTTTTCCTATCTTAAAAGTATGCATCAAGTTGGTTTGATTTCTTAATTTAGTAATACTTATATAAGTAAATGTGAAATATGTGCATAATCAAAATTAACTAAAAAGATATGTCATTATATGCATAAAGGAAGTGAATTGCTTAGTCTTATTCATATTGATTTAGGTGATTTAAAACAAACTTTGATTGGAAGTGATAAAAGATATTATGTAACTTTCATTTATGATTTTTCTAGATTCACTAAAGTGTTTTTACTTAGACATAAAGATGAAGCTTTTGACATATTTTTGTTATATAAAGCAAAAGTATAAAATTAATTAAATACAAAAATAAAGAGGATTAGATAAGATAAAGATGGTGAATATCTTTATTTTAATGAATATTTTAAAAAGAAGGTATTATACATGAGACCACATCTCCCTATTTACCTGAATCTAATGGAGTAATTGAAAGAAAAAATAGAACTTTAAAAGAAATGATGAATACTTTACTTCTTAGTTCTGGTGCTTCTGATAATATATGGGGTGAAGCATTACTCTTTAATTGTCATATACAAAATAGAATTCTCCACAAAAGAACTAGCAAGATACCATATATGTTATGGAAAGGTTATAAACCTAGCCTTAAATATTTGAAAGTATAGAGGTGTCTTGCTAAGCTTATGTTGCTTAATCTTAAAAAAAGGAAAATATGATCTAAAACTTATGATTATATGTTTATTAGTTATGTTAAACATAGTGATGCATAGAAGTTTCTTATGTTAAAAAGTGATATACTTGATTGCAACACTATTATTGAGATAAAGAATGTTGAATTCTTTAAAAATATTTCTCACTGAAACTTGATCATATTTCTCATGCACCTATTAAAAATATTTTTTTTTTATCAAAATGATACTAAAATTTTTTTTGAGGATTTGAGAAGAAGCAAAAGACAAAGAAATGAAAATTCTTTTGGAAATGATTTTTATACCTATCTTGTAGAAAATGATCCTTTTAACTTTTTATGATAATATTACTTCTTTTGAATCTTAGTTTTGGAATGAAGCCATTAAAATTAAAATTGATTCTATCTCATAAAACAAAACTTGAGAGTTAGTTGATTTACCCTAGGAGTAAAATTAATTGGTTACAAATGGAATTTCAAAAGGAAATTTAAACTTGATGGTTTGATTGATAAATGCAAAGTTAGACTTATTACTAAAGGTTTTACTCAAAAAGAGGGTTTTGACTATTTTGATACTTTTACTCCCATGACAAGAATTTCTTTAATTTGAGTTTTAATTGTCTCAGCTTCAATTTATAAATTTTTTATTCATCAAATGGATATTAAAATTGTATTTTTAAATGGTGATTTAGAAAAAGACATTTATATGGTGTAACCTAAAAGGTGTGTAGTACCTAGAAAGGAAAACAAAGTTTATAAATTAATTAAATCCTTATATAATTTAAAACAAGCACCTGAATAGTTGTATGAAACATTTGATCAAGTTTTGTTAACTGATGGATTTTTAACCATAGAAATTGATAAATGTGTTTACACTAAAGCTAATGATCATAATTGTGTGATTATACGTTTATATGTAGATGATATGTTTATTTTTGGTTCTTCATTAATATAATAAATAGAAGTAAAAATTTCATATCATCTAAATTTGAAATGAAAGACATGGATGAAAAAAATATGATATTGGGTATTAAAATCATAAGAAAGGGTGATAGTATATTATTATCCCAAGAGCATTATATAGAAAAATAACTTAAATTATTTGGATATTTCAATATCAAACCAGTTAGTACCCTTTATGATTCTAATTCTCAATTAAAGAAAAATTATATTAATCTTGTACTCAATCTAAATATACATAAATTATTGGAATTTTATTACATTTAATGAACTAGTCAAGACCCATAAAGTTTATGTCATAGTTAGATTGAGTAGATACACCCATTGTCACGCCTTACCGTAACATGCTCCCGTAAAATAATTAATGATCCCCAATACGTGGAAATCACTAATTACTCTACAAGGGATTTCTATGAACTTTTTTTTTTTTTTTTTTTTTTTCTAATTGGTGTTTACCTGTTTATAAATTAACGATGCGTCGTACTAGTTCTTTGCGGAAGACTTAGTCCCTGAGTTACAATTTTAAACTTTATGTCTTACAGATTAATTTACTTAATTAA
>CANYBF011196834.1:0-19680 GCA_948192965.1 Dalechampia spathulata | reverse complement strand
ATTTTAAAAAATAATATTTATCTTTGAATTAAAATTTAAAAAGTAATATTTATCTTCATATAAATGTTAAAAAATAATATTTATCTTTGAATTAAAATTAAAAAAGTAATATTTATCTTTATATAAATTTATAAAAATAATATTTATCTTTGAATTATTAAAATTAAAGGGGAGGGGTAGACTTGTATTTTCACTCCCCTCCTTTCCTCTTTTAATATATATATGATATGATATATGATATCTAATATGAATTTAAATCATTCAACAATTTAATTAATACATGATATTGATTGATAATATACTTAAAAAAGATTTTACAAATAAAAATATAATTATATTTATATTTTATTTATAATATGAGGAGTTTTGACTTAACAAAAAAGAGCCTAAGAATTCAGTTGTTTTCAGTTCTTTTTTTTTTTAAATGAATTTAATTACTTTTTCCAAAAGCACTCTGAAAGAATAGTTTTAGAAAGGAGATTGAAAAGGCCATATTTTTAAATTACAAAAAGCTATTATATGATTGAACATCCATGGCGGTGGCAGCACGCCAACGCAGTCTCACAGGACACAACCGAAGGACCTCGCCGCTGAGTTTTGTCAAGTAATGATCATCTTATCCAAGATTCCCTCTGTTTACTTTTCTATTCAACTCTTTGCAACCCACATACTCTAAGTTTACTTTTACACAAATTAGTCCTTTCAAACTTAATTAGATTAATTAATACATCAAACTGTAATTCCTTCTGTTTAGGAATGATTAGAGATGATCATGTATGGATTAATCTTTAGCCCACACTTCTAAGCTCAAATTTCTCATAGCATAATTCTTACTATTTATGCTTTTAAACCTTCATTTTCTTATCTCTACTTGTTTTCTTACCTACATGACAACCAACTCCGTATCAGCAGCCATCAATATTAGTGTGATTTCATAAAAGTCATTGAACTATTTCACTTATTTAAAAAAATTAATAATAATTAAAAATTAAAAATTAATTCAATGCTTATATAATCAATTGACTAGTAAACTTTTTGAATAACTTTATGAAAGAAAAGTAAATTTCAAACATTTGAATGATGAAATATTTTTTGATATAAATTATTATTTTTGTTTGATAATAATTAAAACCAGGTTTCTTATAATTGCAATCAATATATTTTATATTTTTAAAATTTTAGTGAAATTTTTTAAAATTTTCTAAATAATTAATTTGTGAAGTTAAATATTAAAATTATATAGAAATTAATGTTTGATGAACAAGTCAATTCTTGTAAATTTTTTAATAATTTTAATAAAAATGTAATATTTTAGAAGTAAAAGTTTCTGTTTATCTTGTTAAGTTAAATTAGAACCACAATATACTTTTTATGTTTTTAAAAGTTTTAATTAAATATTAAAATTAATTTTTTATGAATATTGAATAAAATTTTAATTATTTGTTATGTCAAAGTTTTTATATAAAAATTTAATATCATTTTGAAATAGATGAAAATGTTGAATAATCTTATAAAATCAAATTTATGTTGATATGACATTGATATAAAGAATTTCTAGGAATATTATTTTGTTAGTATCATTCTTTTTTTCCTCCTCTATCTCTGCACCATTTATTCATTAGTAATTGTTCTTTCATTGATCTCTATTAGTAGACTTCCTGTGATCATGGCTCCACACTAACAATTCAGGTTTTTCTTGATTTGATGCACCGGCGTCCAATCCGACATGGCTTACGACGAGAAGAAGACGGTGGACAACTAGGTTCTCGATGCTAGACTAACTGGTGTCCTGTTAGTCATGAGTAGATTGATTTAGACCAGGCTACATCATTATTTTTATAATAATTCATAAATAAAATATTACTTTATAATGATTAATTAATTATGAAGAAATATTTATCGGTTAATGATTACATTTTGATAGGATATTATTATTATTATTTAAATTATTATTATAATGATTAAGAAATTATAGGATATTATTATTAGTACTATAAGAGTATTTATATTATTATTTTAATTTATAGTATTATTATAATTGACATTATTATTTTAAAATATAATTTTTAATGATTTGATTTTGATTTAATGATATTATTATCACTGTTAATCATATTATATAGTATTAATATTAATATTGTTATTATGAATTTTTAAAATTTAATATTATTAAAAAATTATTGTTAGTGTTTCATAATAAGTAATAAGTAATAATTCATATAATTATGTTTGTAAATTTAATATTATTGTGAAGAAATTATCGTTAGTTTTTTTTATAATAATAATAATATTTTTAATTTTGTTATTATTAATGTTAACCATAATTTATGTTATTAAATAATTTTTAATCATAATTATTATACATTTGTATTTGTAATAAATTATTATTATTATTACTAAGCATTAATAGTACTATTATTTATCATTAAATGTAATTAACTGATTATCTTGGTTCTGATCTAAAATAACTAAATTTCATAATAAATATTAATTATATTTATATATTGTTACTTAAATCAATCTCTTTTTAAAAATCTTTTCCTTTGAAATTATATATTTTATTTAAATTAAGGAATCTCTATCAATCGTGCGATTTCTCGATGTGATTCATCTCAGCATCCTCTCTCTACGTCCTCTACCACCGCTTGAACCGATTGACAGTCGGGATAGTAGCTGGCCACCATCTCCCTCTTGTCACATGCCACATTGTATTGAGTGCCGATTTGATTGGATGTACTTTTACCCTAAATTCAGAAATATTTCCATTCTTACATCAAACCAAACCCCCTAACAACTCTTCTTATGAAAATCTCTTCCTTATACTTTATTTATTTATTTCATTATATTACTATTAATATTATTATCATATTTGCTAAATGAAAGTAAATTTTTTTTGAAAAAACTGACAAATTTTATTGATTTATTATTATTAATTAGATTAAAACTAGATTTATGATAGAGGAAAAAAAATTATCAAAAACAAAACTAAATATTTTAATAAATTTAAGGTTAATTAGGCATAAAAAAAAAGGAATTAATTTAAACCCCCAAGCAACAAAAAGAAATGGTAAAATTCATAAATTAAAAAGAATGATAAAACTAACAGCTAAACTCAAATAAAGCAAAATGCAATGAATCTAAATAAAAAATATTTTACAAATAAGAAGAAGAACCAAAACTAACGCAGATCAAAAATTTAAAAATGATAATGGTAAAGAATCTATAGGAGCATGGTTTTTGCTAATGAGTAGATTAGTGAAGTTGACGTATGACAAGTTAGTACATTTAGAGGATTTCATTTGTTGTTGTCTGTGGCAACCGACCTGGTAACTTTTGGCAACAATTAGTGTCTCATTTTGATTAGAAATTTCCCCATTACCAACACTTGGAAAATGGACAACTTAGCAAAGAAACCATCCACCACCACAAGGGTTAGAGGCTTCCAGATACCCTAGTTATAACCTTTTGACCTACCCCTGCCTGCAATGCAGCAACTTAATTTTTTTTAATTTTTATTTGCTTCCTTTGAAAACAATTTCTCTTGTTTGTTGTCAATGTCATGCTTTATGTATTGCTTAGTAAACTTCATTTGATCCATTTATGATCATAATGAGGTGGTTATATATTTTGTATATTTCATAATGAAAAAGTCATTTTGTTAAGTTAGAAGTTAAATCTTCTTTATATTAATGCATTCATGATACATCTCCAAAACATCATAAATTTGCTTCATGTATATATATATTTTTACTCATGATATAATACAACATATTCATATCTTTCTTTTTCTTACTGCTAGTCTTCTCCTTTCGCCTACTCCAAATACTCTGGGACTTCAAAGTTGTTTTTGCTATAAATATTGAAGTGACATGATTTACAACAATCGTCTCCCACTAGTATATTTTATCACTTTTTAAGAAGCCTTTTATCCTATGCTTTTAATGAATAATTAGTTCCATTAAAGAAAGGATGTTTAGTATAAGATTGATTCTAGAAGTGTTGATTTTTTTGAAAAAAGTTATAGTATCAAATGAAATCTAAATATGTCAAGAAATAAACTGAACTATAAATAACAATTATGAAAATGATAAGTAAAAAATGGTGGATTTCACCATTGATATTCTATGATTTTCAATACTTTACAAAAATAACAACAAACCAAATAATAATAATAATTTTTTTATGATGAATTTATGCCAAACTTATGCTAAACATATATATATAAACCAAAATTAAACCTAGAAAAATATTATTTTTATAGATATTTTTGAAAATCTATTATAATTTCACATTTTTAAGAAAAACAAATGATAATTCAAAATAGCAAAGCATGCGAAACTTACATTTATCGAATCAAATTTTTGAAAAGTAAAATCAACTATAATCATTAATATGATATAATTTTATAGAATTTCAATATAAAAGTAGAAAAGAATTTATTTAGACATAAACATAATAATATAGAAGTTAAAAGATGCATGAAGCATACAATGGTTCCAAAAAGAGAACTTGTAAATTACATTAAAGATTATGCTATGCAATAACATAGTTTTCATAACATAGCCAATTGCTGAATGTTAATAGGGTAAGTGTAAGATTGAGTGGTAAAGGTGGATTTAGCAAATATCTCGTTTGCGAGTTCAGTCGGATGGAAGGCATCCCAGAATAAGTATTTGGTGCGGTCTTGACATGGCTCCGCCAGTGGAAGGCACGTTATCTCCCCGTTGTTCCTTCCTACTCCACAACATCCCTTGTCTATCACTTCAAATCCTGTCAATTTTTCATAATTCAAGTTTTCTTATTACTCCACAAAAATTTGAAGAATATCTACCATAATAAATGTCATATTCATATGTATTTGGTATTATATATTTAATACTAATAATAAAAGATAATATAATAAATTTTTTGGAGTAATTTTCTAGAAAATAAATGAGATTGTATTAAGATGGAAAGATGGTCATTAATTACCATAAGAGGCGGCGTTGAGATAAAGGTCGTTGGAGCTTTTATAGGAATCAACGTAGACAAACTTAGCTCCAGGAAGTTGGCCATTGTTGAAACTCTGAACCAACTTCAAAAGTCCTGAATTGAATAGAGAGATGGCGTTGTTTATTTTCTCATTGCATCTGCTGCTGTTTCCATCATATCTTGCCAGCTGATATGGTATGCACCCAATTGGCCCTACTGCTGTTACTATCACCTTCCGAGCTCCCAATCCATACAGTTTCTGCCAATATATCACATTTTCCAAATTAGACCATACTCTTAACTTCTTACAAGGATTGCATGGACGATTACAGTTGAATCTAATCATTGTTATGTTTGAGAAGATGAAACTAAATTATTACCGTGAGCTGGAGAGTGTAGTCGTTGAGAAGGGCAGCAGCAAAAGCATTGGTTGTGAAAGCAGAGCTGGTGGTATAAAAGTTGGGCATAAAATAGTTGTTAAGGTAGTCGTTACTTCCCATTCCACTGTAGAAAATGCATTTGCTGAGATAGGCACCTAGTGAATTGGGATCCCTTCTAAAATATCTCCTCATTTCTTCTACTGTACTCGCAAAGTTGGATACTTGCTGGTTCATCGAACTGTGACCACCCTACAACACATGTTTCGATTTCCTTATTTCAGATTTTCTAAATTTCCAATCATGGAGGTGTGGAGGATGTTTCTAGTTTTGTAAAGTACCAGGTTGTTTCCAGTTTCATCCCTGATGCCAGCTGCGCCAGATGCGTAATTCAGTCCCCTCAGAATAGGAGGTCCTCTTGTTCTAGCATATGGCGGTATAAAGTTTCGAAATCCCAGAAGTTCAGCTGCAGAATACATTCCATCATATCCACAAAGACAAGAAAAATATGATCATTACAAGAATATTGATGGAGATATCTATAAGTAAAGTAGAACTCATGCAATGTAATTTGGTGACAAGAACACTTTTACGTGCCTAAAGCATCAACGAAGGTTCGGCCATTGGTGAACCTGCCAGTAATTCCTTGAGGGAAGTCGACACCGTAAGGCCTATAGTTAGCCCTGGCAAGCGTAAGAATCCTGTTATTGTTACCATTATCCACCAAGGAATCACCAAATATGAAGAAACAAGGCACCTGTGACTCAATCTGAGGCTGTGTGTTCACCCTATGTCCTAAACCCATCATCAGAATCAACAATATCAAGCCCCTCATTTTCTTATTCAAAGAAAATGGAAAACTTTACCCAGTTTCCAGTAGGAGTGTGTTGCATACCTAGAGGTTTGTTTTTATAATTGATGTCACCGATGGGTTGGTTTTGCTATTATTAGATTCATATGGTATGGGCTCTGAAGATATTAATTGGAATGATAAAGATAGTTGGTAGAATGGAGAAAAGGAAGAATGCTTTTAGTTGTGAGTCATGTGCTATATTCATTAATATGGAAAGAACATTCTTGTGACTTCTGCTATATGGGATCTCCCTGCAACTCTCAACTGTCTTGCTTCTGCATGATATCCATTCATCAATTAATGGCTTCTTGCTGTAAAATGTACAGCTTAGTACCCTCATGCTTTTGCTTTATTAAATTTTTAATAAACTTTATCGATATATTCGCAACATTATCATAGGAAACATACATTGAACTTTCATTAAATTTTAGTAATCTGCTTTCAGTGTAAAGAAGTCCAATCCACTCATCATCCTATTATAACAAACCCACTTGAATATTTGTTAATTACTTAATTTATAAATTTTAGGTTCACAATCAAGTGTGTTTATAAAATAAATTCTATATTATGCAATATACGGGTATCATCTTCAAAGATCGAAGAACTAAACACTAATCTTACTGCAAATAACAATCCAAACTAACAATATCAATTCCAACCTAATGCATAAAACTGTAAGGAAGAGCAATGGCCAAATGATAGAAACTTAAACTAAATGAATAACTTACAAAGTACACTTGAAATTGAAAGGACGTTAATAAAATCTAGAAACTGAACTTCATCTAAAGTAGTAAACCAAAATGTGAAACATAAAAGCAAATAGTAGAGACATAAAATCAGGAGTAGAATAGTGGGCAAAATAAATAAGCAGCAGGTAGAATAAGGGAATACTTGGGATTGGATTTTGATTCAAAATAAAAATCTCATCAGATTCACAACTATTCAGCAAGAAATAATAAAAGGAAGATGAATTTATCCCTATGAATCACACATTAATTCAATATTTTAACTATTTAATTAATTAAGTTATCCCTGGCATTAATTAATCAAATAATGTTAATTAGTAAATTCAAAACTAAACAATTGTTTCACCAACAAAATCATATGTTAATAACTCTCAATCCCAAGAAAGGCGAGATTAGTTCCGGATCATTACAAAATCAAAATTAAATGTTCAGTTTTTAATCCAAAAACAAAGAAGATCTATAAACGAATATGTTCAACTATGAAGCTTTAAAAATTGAAAATAAATAAAAATAGGTAAAATTTTGAAATAAATGGACCATAAAAACTAATAAAGCTAAGAGATATTTACATTAATACATCACGTTTTACTTTCATAAATGCTCAACCTTTTAAAAAGATTTTCAAAAGTGGACTTTTTTTTATTCAAAAATAGTATTTTCCTTATATTTATTTTTAAGAATACTCAATACACCTTTTATTTTAATTTCCTATTTTAATACTTTTTTAAATTACCTTCTCTCTTTTTTTTTTCATCAATTGATTTTTTTCCTAATTTAACCATATTTATATGTTAAGGATTTTAGTTCTTTTCTAATTTAACCACATATATATCATCTCTTTATTGGTTTGTAAACAAATTACATTCCTTCTTTTGCATGGTCATCAATCTAATTGATAATTTTCTTGTACATTTTTTTGAATTATTTCAATTCTTCTCCTTCTTGTTTTTCTTTTCATGGCAATTACTTGTGAAATTTTGAGATTCTAACATGTTTTTATTCTTTATAGTACATGTATTATAGTTAGTTTATTGTTTTGCTCTACTTATTATATCAAAGTTTCATTGATCTTCTAATTATATATTTGTAGCTAGTAAGGTATGTTAATTGAATTCAAAAAAGTTAAAAAAAAAACTTTGTGATTTTTTGATAATTGGTTTATAATGTTACACTGTAAATCAAATTAATTATTAATTTTTACATTTTATTCATTCAACCTATAAATTACATTCTTGATTTAGGATAATAACAATTTGATGAGACTTCATAACTCCACATTCTTAAGGATTTTTTCGTTCTTTTTTTTATGTTTTTTTATTTCATGAGTTTTTTTAATTCTAAGTATGATTTTGATGTTGCATATTTTTTTTTATCCATGTTAGAATGATATATGTTGGTGATGGTAGTTGTAAATCACATAAGCATGATTCTTTAGTAGATGTGAGAAAAGATTCAAAATTAAAGAAAATAAAGTTATGTGAAAATATTATGGATGATGTGAGTTATATTATCATATTATTCGTTTCTCATCCGTGTTAGATTGTATATAAGTTTCAACCATTATATTCTCATATATACATGTTTTGTACTTAATGTATATCTATGTATATTCTCATGTATACATGTTATGTACTTAATTTATATATATGTATACAACTATATATTATAAGTATACTATAATGATTGATCAAATACATTATATTGTCTTGATAGTATTTATAAAAGATTATTGATTTTATTATTATGAAGATTTTGTCTTTTTGTGAGTTTTGGTTGAAAGTGCCTTTATAAATCATTTAAAATTCCTTATTTGAAGCATTGTGAAAAAAAATCAAATATGTAATTTTTGGAAAACAATTTATAAAAAACATATTTTAAACAAATCAAAATGATTCAATTAAGAAAAATTTTATTGAATAAGTACCATATCAGTAATCCTTATTTCCTTTTTCTAATTAAATTTTAATATAGTCATTCATCAATTAATTTGCTTAGTTGCATTTTAAGTGAATGAATTTATTGATTTGCTTAGTTCTCTCTCATTATTCTCTCTATTTTATCCAAATAGCATTAGGTATATTGTAATAAAATTTTTGTATTTTGTCCTCTTAATATGTAAGAAAACTTATAGGTTATATAGCTCTTTTGGTATATGGATTCATAAAGTGACATGTGAATGTTATCACTGTGGTTAAATTTTAATTTGGTGATTTAAGTCTTGTAGTCTTCTTTTAAGTATACTTTAAGAACACAAAATTCAAGTACACTTTACTTTGGTATACTTTGAGCATTTGCTATCAATATAGTATATTATACTTAAAATATATAGGGCACAATAAAAAAATTAACTTTCATGTTTGTTTTTAATGTTTTTTTTTTGAGGAAATTTCATTTATGTTATATTAATAAATTCTATCAATTTTTTTTATTAATTTCATTGTTACATTTATGCTTTTACTTTTTGGGATTATCATGTACTTGTAAAGCCTAAAAATTATTTCAATGTTAGATTGGAATTGCATGTGCATGTTGAGGTAATTAAAATTATTAAATGAATTAAGTGATGTATAATTTGAAATGTTTAGGCTTACACATTTTGGTCTTTTTTTAGACTTATATGATATGACTTGTCAATTGCAATTAATCCATTCTTTATTGCTTGGAGAGATTCAATATGATATGATAGATGAGTCATAGGTTAATGTTTTCTGGTAAGAAGTTAAAGTTATGCATACAAGAGTTTGCCATTATAATTGGATTAAGTGTAGTGGGAAATGAAAGAAGAAGCAAGTAAATGGCATTGTAGATTAATTTATGGTTAAATTTTTTTAAAGGTGCAAAGAAGATTAAGAAACAACATATTTATAAATGTTTTACTAGTAGGAAATGAGATTGTGATGAAGATGTTATTAAAATTACAATATTATATTTTCTTAAATTTTTTATTATTATCTAAGTTTGATAAACTGGTTAATACCTATAATTTTGATATCTTAGATAATGATGACTTCAATGATTATCCTTGAAGGAAGGATGGCTTTGACATGACAATGGAATCCTTAAAAAGAAAATTAGTAAGTAAAGGAGATGTTCCTCACTTTTATAAGTTGAACATGTTCCCACTTACTTTTTAAGTTTGGTTTTATGAGTGTGTCTTATTTCTTCATGGGAAGTACATAATAAAGATGGAACATAAAATCTCAAGATAATAAGTTGGAAAATCATAAAGCAACAAGGTTTTAAAGAACTACAAAGGTATTTATTCTTATTACCTATTGGTAAGGTATTTATTATGTACATTCATAATATTTTTCTTTTTATTTTAATTTTTTACAATTTAAAATGTAGTATGATTTGAATATATATAATAAAATCTCACTTGTAGATAATGTTCAATATTGTAAAAATTAGTATTTTTAGTATTTCATTTTTAAAATAATAAATTGATTTATTTATTCTATTTTTATAAAATTAATTGAAGTTAAGGAGTCTAAGTATAACCCTATTAAGAGAGTCAAATTGCAGTTATCTAAGTTTCATTTAAAGGGTAAAGATGATGTTGATGAAGTTAAGGATGGTATATATCCTCAAATGCTCATCATTTCAACAATAATATGAATAATGAACACTATATTTTGAAAAAAAATTTGATGTTAATATCTCAAAAGCAAGATGTCATTATTAAGGAGTTTAATGATAATAGAAAGTATTTTAGCATTCATTTCTCTAACTTTTTTTGAATTATTCATGGTCTTATAGAAATATATTAGAGAATTTTGTGTTTTATTGTATAAGAAGTTTATTAACTTGCATTTATAATCTTCATAGGTTTATGCCTTTGTTTATACTAGTATGTTTCTTTTGTATTAATCAATGAAATATTATGATTTTATAATTATTTTTATTTTTATCACCCTTTGTACCATGTGAACATTAATAAAGGTTTTTTTTTTTCAGAAGTGTCCAAAAGATATCCATAATAATAAAGCTAATCAACATATTGACATGGTATGTTTTAGTTGTACTATTATAGTAATTAATTTCTGTTTATGTTTAGTGTTAGATAAATTTGTCATATTTTTTTCATTTTTCTTCTTATCAATGAGATGATGTCCATCTTAATGAGTTATTACATAACAAGTGTGACACTATAGTATATCAATTTACGATAAATAGAATTGCCAAGGTATATGGATTATATACATTTTGGTAATTTACAATCTAATCATTTTGGTAATTTACAATCTAATTTTGGTTTTTAATTTATTAATTTTTAATTGTATGCATTTTCTAAAGGTCAAAAATAAGATAAATAATGGATCCTAAAATTATATATGATATAGTTGAATATGTTGTTAGGGTTGTGCAGGTAACTACTTTAAACGCATGTAAATTAAATTACATTAGATATATATGTTGACATTAGATTTTCACCCGTGTGCACGTGGATTTTTTAGGTTTTTCTGGATACAGCTTAGTAGAATGCTCCATTTTTGAATTTGAGTAGCATACATGTTATTTGCAATGCCATAAGCTATTTAGCCATATAGTGCATATTTACGCATGTGTGTTGTGAACTTCCTCCCTTCTCAATATAGCTTGACACTGGTTTCCATTATCAAAATCAAGTTACACATATATGTTTCATAGCCCTAAGTCATTTGGACATAAGACGCATCTAGTTTACGGCTCGTGTAAGCTGATGCATGAAGTGAGTTTTCAACTATATGCATCGCACATACCACTTTGTACATCGCATATAGTTGAATATACCACTTCATGCAACACATATATAGTTAAAAAAAGCCACTTTTTCCTACATTGCAATAGATCATTGACTTATTACTCAATGGATCTTATAAATACCCTTTGGATTTTGACTTTAAAGGGGTAAAACATAATTAATTCTAAGAACTAAAACTCTTTGGAATTAAAATCTCACCTAATTAAACATTTAATTAGGTTTATTGACTAATTAATCTCACTAAAAAGCCTATTCACATTTGGATTTGGAGGTTAAACCTCTACTATCTTCGGTAAGTTGATTTTTCTCCTTAGTCTCTTTGATTTCATTCCATTTCATGGCTTGATTTATGTTTTTGGTTTCTATCTTAAATGCTACAATGCCATTTAATACTTGTAAATATCTTAAATGATTTATAACAATTGAATAATTGACATATATTCATATTGTTTGCTGTAAAACTTGATTTTCTTCATTTGACAAACACTATATGCATCATATATATTGTTATATGCATCATATATAGTTTGTTCCTCACTTCATACATTGCACATACCACTTTGTATGATGGATATAATTGATTTTTTCATAATGTATGATGCATATATTGCTTTGTATAATGCATATATTGCTCTGGATTAACAAAAATCCAATGTTTTTTAATCAATTTAGCTTTGGTTTTCAATTTCCTTGATGTTTCTATTAGCATTTGCAATCTTATAGTGATCTAAATAATTTGGATTCATCATAAATCATTGCAATCTCTTTAACTTTGGCCCTAAAATTAATTAATTGAGTTAAATGTTATTTTTGACTTAAATTATTTGCAATTGATGTGATTGAAATCAAATTGGATGTTGATCCATACTCTGATTGATGCTAAAGGATATTAGAGTCTCTTAATTTTGATTTTCATGATCAATATGATTGATTTTACCATTAAATCAATTTAATTTTGCTTAATCTTTCAATTAAATACCATTTAAATTATGTTTATTGATATGATTAGTCTAATTGGATGTTAATTCAATTCTAAGTGATATTACAAATGATCTTAGAATCTTTCAATTATGTCTATGATTGATTTTGCCTAAGATCAATTTATTTTCACAATTTGACTCATGTTTATTCATTATTACATGAATGTTATTGACATATTTTAAGGATTTGATTCTTGATTCATACCTTCATATGGTATTAGATTGATCAAATATATCATAACATTCCTTTTATTGCTTAATATATCTTGTTTGCATTTTTCATTTTCGTGCATTTTGGCTCATGCTACCGAAGGTTGCTTTCCTTAGTGGAGGAGATGTTACTACACATCTTGGATTTTTTTACCATTGAAGATCTTTTGTAATAAAATAAGCTCATATTTTTATTAATTTCCCCCCAACATAGATGGCCTAATTTTATTACCTCATGTATCCCCTCTCTCTCTCTCAATCCCTTTCACTAGCCATTATTAATTTCTTTTTGTATTGCTATTGTGCTATTATATTTGTTATAATACATATCATGTTATGCCATACATATGCCATATCACTATGTCATGTCATACATATGCCATGTCACTATATCATATCATACATATATCATATCATTATATCATGTCATACTTATGTTATGCCATCATTTCATATGCCATACATACGCCATGTTATGTTCCATATGTTATGCATATATTATGGTTCATCTACCATGATTGCTATATCATGATGCCATGCCATATTGCCATAATATGTCGTACTGCATGCTTATTTTATGCACATGCTTGCTTACCTGTCTAGGATAATTAATCTAATTAAAATGATAAATTGAATTTGGAAAGTCTAAGTAAATATCTCTTCATCACTCGAACCCATCTTTGAAGGGTTTAACTTAGCACATATGTTATGGGTCGGTTGAACCAAATCTGGAACTATCCAATGGTAACTTCATTTTATGACTCTTTTAAGTCTGTCTCATTCCTCAAGGTAGTTCCTTGAAAACATCACACTTTCACTCCAAGTGATTCCTAGAACGGATATACACTAGGTATAGTCCTATATCAATGATTCTATTAAGTTGGATAGGCTATGGACAATGTGGCAGGGGATGTTAGCTTATTTTTACCAAACTAAAGCCCATGTAGCTAACCATGGTAACATTTCAAAACTAGGAACCTTTATTTGTTGCTATGTGGATCCATGCCTTATCATATGTATCAAATGTTATTAATACATTTAATATTTATGCAAAACTTGATGATAAGATGATAAAAAACATGAAAAGTTTTTCTAAAAATGAATGTACATTGCACATTCATACACAAAACTAGAAAATTCAATGAGAAAAAAATAGAAGGAGAAGAGGAAGAAAATGAAAGATCAAAGAAAAGAGAAGGCTTTCAAATCTTACCGAAGGTTGGTAGTAGATTTATTGAGTCTAATTAGCAAGGGAAATCTAAATTAGTCCAAATTAATTATCTAATTAAGTCTAAATTAATGACTAAATTATCTCTAAGTTAATTTTAGGAAAGTTTAGGCAAATTTAGTTGATTTCCATCTATTTTAAGGAAATCCCTTTTAGGTATTTATACTTATCACTATAAAAGAGAATTTTTTAAGTTTTCAATATGAGAATTTTACCTAGAAAATAATATACCTCATATTTTGCTATGAAAGTGCATTGCATATTGGTCTAAAATCAATATGCATTGCATATTCATATTGAATATTAATGTGTGACACATGTTGGTCCAAAATCATAGAAAAGTGCTAAATTTTTTCTAATTTTTAATCAATTTTTTTCTAAATAATGTGAAATCAAGAAAATAATCATAGTTGAGCCATGAAGAGTGAAATTTGAGGATCAACACCCATATAGGATTTATTCATTTTGTCTCATTTATAAAAGAATATGACTCATTCATATAACTTAATTTATAAATGCATATGTTTCGTTTATTTATCCAAATACTTGAATGCATATAATCATTCATTCAATGTAATAGGATATAGACATATTTCATGTCTTGAACTTAGTAGCTCAATGAGTCCTCTAACTTGTAGAATAAGTATTTAGACATTCTTAGCTTACCACGTTTTAATGAGTCCTAACTTATTTCTATATTGATTGTTAAGTATATGACATAAATCTCATAATTTGATCATAAAAATTAGACAATCAAAAACCTGCATGCATATATACTAACGTAAAATCATAGTATTTCACATAATTACTTGCATGTGAATCTAAACCATTGTCACAATTCATAACAATCTTATAAATATTCTATAAATATAGCTCAAAGTCAATATAGACTTATATAGTGGAGTTCACAGCACTACAGAAAATCATCATTTTTGTAAATATTCCAATACCATGCAATTATTGTAATTTTATTTCCACTACGTAAATATTAATTATTTCATTTATTTTTTTATATTATTTTGTATAATATTTTTAATTCTAGTAAATTACATTGTTAATCTTAATAAAAATATATTATAATATAAAACTTTATTATTATACATATTATTTAAAGTTATTGTTAGACTCACCTTTTTGGCTTTTAATAATTAACAAATCAATTTAAGTTAAATTAAATGAAAAATGTGAAAAACATGTGTGGTATGGACGTACGTGTCCAGGTACAGGCATACCACTATTGTATGTTGCATTGTATGACCATATAGCTGGCTGTACCACTTGATGTTTTGATTTTAGGCTTAGTACGGGTGTACCATATTTTATGTATTAGGTCGTATAACCATACAGGTTGGTTGTACTATATGTCAAATTCGACAGTAGCTTTCGTGCGGGCGTACCAAGTGGATGATAGATAAAGAAGACATCAACAATAAGATATTGAAGGTACTACTAAAGAAGGATTGGGAAGTTAGAATCACCTCCATTGAAGAAGCAAATGATTTATCGGTTTTGTCAATCGATGTACTTCTTGGAAAACACCTTACACATGAGATTACTCTCTAACAAGGAGTTGAGGAAGATAAAAGGAGAGGAATAACATTGAAAGCCTCTAAAGAAGAGGATGTGGCATCCATAAGTGAAGGTGATATTGATGATGAAGTCGCCCTCCTTTCCAAAGAGTGAAAAATCTTCTCATGAAAAAGAAGAGATATGAGAAGGATTTTAGAAAGCCAATTGAAGTAAGAAAGGATCGAAATAAAAGAGACACATTCAAAAGAGGTCCAATAATTTCTTATGAGTGCAATAAGATAGGGCATATGAGGAATGAATGTCCTAGACTTAACAAGCCATTCAAGCCTTTTAAAAAGAAGGCATTGAAAACTACTTGGGATGATGATAGCAAAACTCATGATAATGCATTCTGTGATAAAGGAACAATTAATCTTTGCTTCATAGCATTTATGGATGATGCCAATAATAATGAGGTAACTACTTCTTTCAATCTTATTATAGTGATGATATGGATGATGATGATAAAGATGCATTAGAAGCTTTTTTAGAAAAATATGAGCAATTAGCAAAAAGAAGTAAAACTTCTAAAAATAAGTTTGCATGTGTTTCAAAAGAAAACAATAATTTACAACTTGAACTTGCTTTATATGAAGTTAAAATTGAAATTTTGGAAAAGAATAATAAAGTTTTGAAAAATAAAAATAATAAAATTTTAAAAGAAAGAAACTTATTAAAAGAAAATCTTTCAAAGTTTGAAATGGGAGGTGTTAAAATTGATTCAATTTTGAAATATCAAAACCTTAAAGAAGATAGAGAAGGAATTGGTTTTAATCAAAATTCTTCTCATTCATTTAAAGGAACTATATTTTTCAAAGCTTCCTCCTCTACCGTGAAGGATAATAAACATGAAAAAGGTTTTCAAACTAGAACCAATGAGAAATATGATAAAACTTATAAATTTCCATGTTCATGTAAAAAGGATTATGATCATACATTCAAAAGGAAGAATGCTTATAACCATTCAAAATTCAAAAATGTTATTTGTCATTATTGTAACAAAAGGGGTGTCATGCCCAACCTATACCTGGAGTAACATGCTCCCGTAGCATACACGACGACCTTCCATACGATAGACCACCATGCATACTATAAAGGATATGCTATACAAATGTATAAATATATATACATCGTATAGGGACTAAATACAGATGGTGGTTACATAGTTGCAGTACCTATTGCATAACAATTATAAAACTTCCCTGGATATACATCATGTTGTCAATCATTAAGGCTTTAACGTAAGAAGAGAACTCCTAAATATATATATACATATACTTGTACTAATCCATTAAATACAAAGGGTTCTGATTAATTACAAAAGCCCGTAACAAAAGACAACCAGTATACAAATATCTACTGCCTTTATGATTAATACAAGCTATAAAAGAGTAGGTTAAACAAAAGGACGTATGCTCGGCTATCCCAAAACCACCTCGAGAGTTCGGATTGCTACCGAATCTGCTCCTCTGCTGACAAGAGCAATCACTTCTCGGGACCCTCAACTGTAGGCTCAGAACTTGCATTCATTGAAGACTCAGTGGTGCTAGTAACACTCAAAACAAACATCATAGAAACAAGCAAACCATAAAGCAAGCAATGAAATGCAATGTCATGCTTTGCACCCTTTCCCTTTTCTTTTCAACACTCATACTCATTTCCTTTTTCCCCTCCATTATGCACAGTTTCTATCCATGTTGGGTCCCTGTATGTACCGGTACTCAACTCCCGAAGGAGGGCATTTACATTTCGGGTCTTTAAACCCTTTTTTATTTTTAACTGTATGTCTAGAGGCATAAGCAATCACCTTCTAATCCCGCATAAGCATATACCCCAAACCATTCAATGATGCATCACTGTAAACTACATATGCTTGACTCGGTATAGGTAGTGTTAAAACTGGAGCTCTAGTCAAACATTCTTTCAACTGCTCAAAACTCTTCTGACATTCCTTCGACCAGACAAAAGGAACGTCCTTCCGCAATAATGTTGTCAAGGGTAAAGCAATCATAGAGAATCCCTTAACAAATCTCTGATAATACCCGACTAAACCTAAGAAACTATGAACCTCACTGACATTTTGAGGAGTCTGCCAGCCAGTAAGTATAACTTTCACCTTACTGGGATCCACTCTGATACCCTCTACAGAGATCACATGTCCCAAAAATGCTACTTGATCAAGCTAAAATTCACACTTCAATAACTTCCTATACAACTGCTTCTCCCTCGGTTGGTTTAACACCAACCTCAAATGGTAATCATGATCCTCACGCATCTTGGAATACACCAGAATGTCATCAATGAACATGATAATAAACTGATCTAGATAATCAGAGAAAACCATGTTCATCAATGCCATAAAAGCAACAGGTGCATTCATTAGACCAAACGGCATCACCAGAAACTTGTAATGCCTATATCAAGTCCTGAACGCCGTCTTCGCTACGCTACCTTCTTTCACCCGGAGTTGGTGGTATCCCGATCTCAGGTCAATCTTAGAAAATACTACCACACCCTTAAGCTGATCAAACAAATCATTGATACACGATAAAAGGTATCTATTCTTGATCGTCATCTTATTCAGCTGTCTATAATCTATACACATTCGCATAGAACCATCCTTCTTCTTCACAAACAGTATAGGTGCACCCCACGACGAAACACTTGGGTGAATAAAATGCTTATCTAGTAACTCCTATAATTGCACCTTCAACTCCTTTAACTTAGTAGGTGCTATATGGTAAGGTGTTATGGAAATAGGTTCTATACCCGATAACACCTTAATCTCAAACTCCACTTCTCTCTCTGACCGCAACTCTGGTAATTCCTCTAGGAACATGTCGGGGAAGTCACATACTACCATAATCTCAGCCAACAATACTCTCTTTTATCTCCTATCCATCATACATGCCAGTATCACCTCACAACCCTGTAACAGCAACTTCCATATAGTTACAGCTGTCACTAACCTTGCTGTTACAGACGACACACCACCTCTAACTAAGATCATTCCATTCTCCGGATATCGTAAAGTCATTGTCTTTTGCAGATAATCCATCAGTGCACCGAATCTTGCTAACCAATCCATTCTCAGTATCACATCATACTCATAAAATGGCATCTCCACAAGGTCAAACAAGAAACTTACACCCTTAATAATCAAAGGACAACATCTATACACTTTGTCAACTATCACATCCCTACCTAGTGAACTAGAAACGACTATCCTATAACCTAACCCCTCACTCAAAATCCTAATTGTGCAAACCCAGCATTGATATAGGAATGGGAAGAACCCGGATCAAATAACACCAAAGCATCATGTTTAGAGATAAGGACATTACCAATAACTGTTGGTTTGTATAGTGATTAAGCAGCGGAAGAAATTTAAAATTTTCATTTTATAATAACAAACCAAAAGAAGATCTTTGCATCAAAACACAGAGAAAATAGTTTAGAGATTAGAAGTGACAAGTTAACAATAACTCTTACTTTTAATGCAGATGTCCTTTGTTCTTTATCTCTAAATCGTTTATGGTTGTAGCAAACCAAAATCCACCAAAATTAGGCAGCCTCCAACAGTATCCATATAAAACAAGGATGTCCAAGCACACAACCAATTGCTTCTATCTCCTTTCCTGTGAACTAGCAAAGAAAAAGAAGAAAACTTATGGAATTTTTGTCTTCCTCACAATTGCTCTTGTGAAGGCCGAATTCTCCTTTCTGTAGAGGAGTATAATTTTGGCCAAAGGAAGAAAATGAGTGTGGCTTGACCTAATTTTGGTTATAACAACATATTTATACTCCAAAATTAGGTTAAGCTGAAACCCTTTCAGCTTAAGTTAGGTCCTGGGCCCATCTGTGACTAATATGGCCTGTGACTATCACTTGCCATCTGACAACCCAACCCAATAGCCTAACTTAAATCTTATGGACTTCTAAACATCAAATGTCAAGTCCATAAAGTATTAGATTAATTTCCATAAGTGATTTTTGACTTTT
>CANYBF011196731.1:0-24298 GCA_948192965.1 Dalechampia spathulata | reverse complement strand
CATATATATATTAACAATAATATAAATATTTGTTTATTGATATCATATATATATATATATATATATATATATATATATATATATATATATATATATATTATCTTGAATTTTTGTAAATTTACATTTAAAATGGAACACCATGAAATAAGTAGAGTTTAATAAATGATTAGAAAAAATGATAAGATAAATGAATATTCAATTACTTTTTTAATTAAATAAAATTATCATGAAAAGATTAATAGAATGGTAAAAAAACAAAAATTCAGAATATATACAATATATATATATATACACACACACTGTATAGAAGGGTTTCGTTAATTTACTCATATTGTTGAGAAATAATTGGATTTATTTATACATAACCTTCCTCTGCACTTGCTTCAGTTCTCCTCCAAAAACTATTCAGTAAATGCTTCCTTATCGACTCTGCCTTTTACATTTATTATGTTTCCTTATGAAATATTATTCTGATATTATTAATTATCATGATTTGATATATTCAATAATATGATTCGATTTTAATATTTTGATAAGATATTTAATGTTAATAAATATATTTGATTGTACTAACATGATTTCTTAAAAATTATGTGCCAAAAAAATTTACAATTAATTAAATATTATCTTACCAATTTAATTTATTTAATTTAAGTACAAATCATCTAATTCGAATTTTCTTAACAAATCAATTCTTTGTCTGTCATCACATATAATTTTTCAATATATTTTTATAACATTTTTTTATTGATACTTTTTTGAATTTTTAAAAATAATTTCCAAAAAAATATCACAAAATTAATAAATTTAAATATCTAAAATCTGAAATAATAATTTTAAACATAAAATAAAACAATATAAAAACATATGAACCCATGCAGTCTCTATATGCTTTAATGAAGTAATTATGAGAATTAAAAATAAAATTTAATTAAATTCCTTCTTAATTATGATTTACAAGGGAGGAGAAGACGGTCGTTATTGCACTATATTAATGGGTGCCGTGCATAGTTAATGCAGTAAACTACTTCTCCATTTCAAATTTATAAGTATGTCTTCAACTTTATGAATCCTGGTAGATCCAGAATTAATAATTAATATATCATAATTTAATATAAATATTTAAAATAAAATTTGATATCACAATTAAATGTTTGGAATGGTTCAACTTTGAAACTCATAAATGTATATTCAATGATATATTTATATAAATATATTTATATAAATATCAAATATCTCTTATTATTTGATACCCTTTATAAAAACTATATATTATATTTCATTTATATAAATAATAAATTTTATCTTTTTTTTTAAATACAAACTTTAGGATATTGATTTTTTTATAGTCAATAACATAATTTTATTTCAAATCTTTACTTATAATTGATTGCATGAATTATATAAATAATTAAATACGATTTTAGAAAACCATTAATTACTGTATTAAAATCAAACACTTAAAGTTTAATTTTAATTTAATAAATTATTGCACCAATCAAATTTTAATAATTCATTTTAAATTCAGATTTTTACAGCTTCGATTACATAACACACGTCAATCATGACGTGGCAATATCGATTATAATAACAGTATGGCAAGAAAAAAAAAACAGAAGAAGAAGAAGAAGAATGAAAAGACATCATTGTCCTTGTCGAGCTCACAATTTTTGAAATGATTACTGTCGTGTGGTCGCCCTCATCATCATGCATATCATTATAATCTCCCGAGAACTTGGCCTACAAATCACGTTCTATGACCTATTCTCTTTTTTTATTATTATTTAATTAACTTCTTATATGTATTATTCATGTTTTTAATGAAGTTGCATAAATTATTTCATGATAACAATAAATGAATTAAATTGAATATTATTATAAATATTTTAACAAATTAAAAGGAAAAAACTGCATGTGTAATAAATAACAACGAAATAAAAATCATTTTTTAAACATTTCCTTGAAGTATTTCTCCTATGCATGTGTATGCATATGTATGTATGTATATATATATGATTCATATAATAAATATAAATGAAGAATTATTGGTAAATTGATCAGGAGGGATAGAGCTATGATGGGTTTTCGGGTTAAAGAGATATTGGTTAATATTATAGAGCTTTTTGTTGTAGACTTTCCGTCGTTTCCGATGTCTTTCTGGTATTATTTTCATGCAAGAGGCTGGGTTCTAAACAAACTCCATGCCCTTTCCTTCCCCCCCCCCCCCCCCCCCCCTCTCTCTCGTCTTTGGAGGCATGCTGTATACCCCTTTTCCCCTTTTCTGCTTCATTCGTACAGTGCATATGGCTCTATATATTAAAATAATTTAACTCCAAATATAGAGCCATAAGCTAGATGTTGAAACTTAAACAGATCGGCGCAAGCATTCATTGGGTTGGACCGGAACACTTCAATTTAGCTTTCCACTAAATAACCCAACAACGGTGACAACTGTACTCTTCCTCTTAGGAGGGTTCCATGCTCAGACTGCCTTTTTTAAACAAAATCCTTTTGTTGGTGTTAACAACTTGATTGGATCGATGGTTTAGATTAATTTTAATATCTTGTTTTATTATTCATTATCAATAAAATTATTTAGTTTTATTAACTTGATTTCTTAAAAGTTATATACTTTGAAGATCCGTAATTAATTGTATCTTTAAAAATCATCACTAAATAAATATTTTCAAATTTATATTTAACTTATGTTAACTTTTTTCAATACATATATATATATATATATATATATATATATAATGGTCATGATTTTCTATTCCACTTGAGATTGGTGTCGGCTAATTGCTTCCTCGTATTTTTATTCCCATGTTCTAAAATGATAGTTATATTATTATTTTTATGTAATAATTAATAATTATATGTTTTATTCATCAATATGAATAGAAAATATAATTAATAAAAAATGATAAAGATAATATACTCATTGATTTTTTTGATTTATATAAAAAATCAAATATTATTTTTTGAAATAAATAATAAATAAAATTATGATCAACAAGTATTTATCTATGGAAAATTTGATTGATGCATATCTTAAAAGACTATAATGTGTAAATTAGCAGAAGTTTGTTTCAAAGAAATTTAGAGTAAATCCGGAATGATTTGGATTATACATATATTTTGAAGGTTAAATATTTATTATATTATTTTAGATAATAATTACATCTCTCTCTGTTAATAATTGTTAAAAAGTTATATATCAATTATAAATTTTATGAAGTATGATCTTTAAAAAATAAAATAATATCATTTGAATCTGATCAATCTCTGCCACCCACTTGAGCACCAATGTTTTTCATATGAACCCTCCTAATTCCAATAATATACTATACATATCATACTATATGCTATAGTATATTGCTATCTATCTATGGTTTAATTTGGATTCACACTTTAGATTGTATGAATTTGATCATCAAATCAAAAGGTGGAAATCATTGTAATCGGTGGATAAAAGAAATGGCATTGGGATTTTTTTAAAAAAGTAAGTAAATATAAAGGTGGTGATGAAAACAGCGAGGTCAACTTCAACATATGACATGTTGTTGTTAGTGGGTATTCATTGCTTTTCAAATAGGAGATGCTAAATGCTTCCTTTATTTATTCTTCACGCTTCCAACTCATCTTTTCCTTTTGTTCCATCTATCAACATTATAAAATATATTTTTAAAAAATATATTATCAAGTTAAAATTAATTTATTTTACATAAATTAAATACACTTTTTTTTGTAATGATTTAACCAATTACATATGTTATTATTATAATCGATAATTGAGAAACTAGTCGAATCCAATTAAAAATTGAATTTGATTTTTTAAACTGAAAAATGAATTTCAAATCAATTCAATATTATTAGAAAAATAATTGGTCTAGTCGAACTATTTTATGTTTTGTAATTATTTAGAAAATATAAATATTCAAATTAAATTTAACCAAAATAAATGTTTAGTTTCTTAAGTTTAAATTTTAGATTTTTAGTTTGATTTAGTTCGATATTTTCTCATAAAAATTTTGATTAATTTAATTTAATCGATTTAATTTAATTTTGAATAATAAAATGTCAACCAATTTTATAATCAATGTTAATATCTATGTTATAAGAAATAGAAAATAATGACAAAATATCAATTTAACTATTTCATTATAAATACATATTAAAAAATAATATACTTCGAATTCGGGTCGTTAGCCCATATTGTTGTTCTTCTGGCAGACTTGGAGTCGGGTCACCTTCGGTCTATCCACATGCCAGTGGGCCAATTATGGACCTTGCTGCAAAATTTGCTTAATGGGCTAGTCTAATGGGCCTATCATCCACTGATGAGCTTTTTGGGCTTGATTATATATATTTATATATATTATTTATATATTTCCCATTATTCTGAACTCGTTTAGTTGTAGACGAGACGTAGGAGGAAACAATCATAATTAAGTTTCTTGAGTTCTTCCGATATAGATTCGTTATTGGTTATCATTAGCAGAAGAACGAAGGATTTTACTGCTGTTTATAACAAAAAAAAAAATGGACTCCGGAAAGCCCGTTGGTGGAGGAGGAGACGGCGGTCTCTCATCCTTATCATCGACTCCGGCAACCATAGTATCACGGTGGAGTTTCGTGGTGTCACAGAGATACCAGCATCTTCTTGATAAGGCCGTTCCTCACATATTATATCGTTGGATCGCTTGTCTTGTGATCGCATTGATCTACGCCGTACGCGTGTTTTGGTTGCAGGGATTTTATATAATCACCTACGGTTTAGGTATCTACGTGCTTAATCTGTTGATAGGGTTTCTATCTCCGCAGATTGATCCTGAAACGGTCATCGATTCTAATGCCAGTGATGAACCAACGCTTCCTACTCGCGGATCCGATGAGTTTCGTCCCTTCGTTCGCCGTCTTCCTGAATTTAAATTCTGGTATTCATGCTTCCATTTTTTTGATCTGTGCATAGATTATTAAAGGATAATTTGAATACGATTTCAGGTTGAATGAAAAAGAAATTAGGATTTGGTTAGGTTGTTTATCTTTTTGTTTCGATGGCTATATGTGTGTTGTAAGGTACTCCATAACCAAGGCAATAGTCGTTGCGTTTTGCCTGACATTCTTCGATGCATTTGATGTACCTGTATTTTGGCCGATACTGCTCTTCTACTGGGTTATACTCTTTATCCTTACCATGAGGAGACAGATTATGCACATGATCAAATACAAATACGTTCCCTTCTCCTTCGGTAAACAGGTATTTCTACAGTTAAGCCACATCGAAACTCTCTGATTCATTTTATTTATTATTTTACTTTTTCTCGTGATTTGATGTTGCTTAGCCAGATTTAGAATGAAGGTTATGGTAAACTGCGTAAAATTTAAGAGTCTCCAATGTCCATGTGTTGATTTGGAATCAAGATTGTAACTGAATTGAGCTGAATGTCATGATTTCCTGGTTCTAATAATGTGTCCATTTACTCTTATTGTAGCGATACGGAAAGGGGGTACCTGCATCTGATAGCATAAACCTTCTTCCGAAGGATCGAGTTCCAAGGTAGTTTGAATCACATAGAAAATAATATCAAATTTGCTTCGTTGAGAGCACTCATGAATTGGTAGCTGAACCTTTCGATGAATTTCTTTTTAAATCTTGCTGCAGTTAAAATGTTCGAAGGCTTTGGCTGTTGTGGAACCTTTGACAGCTTAATTTGGCGCACTTCACAGGTCATTGTTGCTCATCAGATTCCCCACATTCTAACTTGGAAAGCTTGCATTCGTCTTGGATGAGATTCAACTTCGGGAATGCGAAGCGGACCCTCATTGTTATTTTTGAAGAAGATTCTGTATATATCCTATGCTACATTTGAGCCTAAACACTTAAAATCTTTTGAGCAGTGGTAGTTTACATAGGGAGGATTGAATTGGCAACCAAACAATGCAAAAGGAGATTATAATGTTAAGTTCAGTTTCAAATTAATCATTTGGTGATGCAATTGGGTTGATTTTTGGCTTGTGCCATATTCTTCTGCCTTTGTTTTTGCGTTTTTGATCCGAGTCTGGCTATGTGATTTCGTCAATTTGAAGTCAGGTGATGGAAGTTATTGATTTTGCCGGGAAGTTTTGTACGAGTTGGTTGTTGGTCAAAGGAAATGACAAAGCTTCTCATACAGAGAGCTGGTGTTTACCAGAAAACAATCAAGAATTGTCTTGGAACTTGGCGTCTACCCATTACTTCTGTATAAGTTCTGAAAAATAGGGGTAAAAGAATAAGTCTAGCAGAGAAATAAATAAACAGCTTCAGTGAGAATCACCATATGATTATTGTAATGAATGGATAGTTTATTACAATGAGTTCCAATTCTACGGAATGTCCAACTACTGAACACAATCCCTATATATTCCTATTTAAAAAAGATTTTATGTATAAAATTTGGAGGATTTCAGATACAAGATCCCTATGTTTTCCTATGGTAGCAGCAGACGTGGAAGGCCTATGACTTGCCCCTGTCATGCAACAAAAATCCAACTCACCCCCAACATGTAAATGATGAAGAAAAGAAAAGGAAATCAAAGAAAAAATTTGAGATAGATGGAATTCGAACTCAGACGTACACATTAACCGTCCTAATTGTAACAGGGGCCGCCTTCTAGTGCATAGCTGCCAATCTGCAAGACTGGTCCTTGGTTGTCTTATCAATGGAGTTTCGCGAGGTGCATTCTGAAATTTTCACATGGTAGTATATGTGTTATTGACCTAAAGTTTCAGTTTTGTTCAGAATGTCTTGCGGGAACCTTAGAGTCCAGTGCTTCTGATTCATGCTTTCTCTTACTTCGAGAACTGCGTTTTGATCTGGATGATCGGTTCCTTGTGCGCTTAGCAGTATGCTCTGAGTTCTTAATCACGTCCTTTTCTGTCGTGGCAGCGGTGGTGGTGGTGGTGGTAGTAGTAGGGAGTTCAGGAGGAGTATCGGGCCATGGTGTTCGTTTCGATGGGACTGTGATTTCCAGAGGTGGGTCAATAATCCATCTGCAAATGGCACAATGCAAGCAGAAATAAGAATAACACAAAAACTGATTCAGTTGCTAAAATTGGCCAAAGAAGATACAAGTGATATGCAATTAGTATTTTAAGAGATGCAACGTATTTTATATACACAGAATGAAATGGAAGCCAAAGTAAAATAAGTTCAAATATGATTTCGACAATTCTTGCTTAGAAGGATATTTATTTGGCTACAAGAGATCAGTCCACATTATGACGAGATCCTTTTGATAATTAGCTAAAATAGCATTTAATTACACAGGAGAAGCGGTGAAATGCTAAAAAACACAAGGCATTAATAGTCATTAGCATTTTAAAAAAGTGAATTATTTCTTTGACCTTATGATAACAAAGTCAACAACAAAGCAAAGTAGTCGCCAACTAAGCCTCCTACTCTAGAAACGAGCAACTTGATAGTACAAACCAAACTTCATGCGAACAATGCTTGCTAGGCAGCTGTACAACCATGTCCATGCTTTGTTCAAACATAAACAAACTAGCCAAGCTCAAATATGGGCTTATCACTGCCATATATCCTACAACGAAACGAAGTTTCACCTCTATCATATCAGTTCAGGAGTTATAGCAATGATATGGCTGTGTGTGGTTAGCTTGCTGAAGTTATTCATTTACTGTATAAGAATAGAAGGCCAAATATTAAGTTTCCAATAAGCAAAGACCAAGACCTAGTTAAAAAAAAGGTGAAAAAAAACTATTGAAATTCACATATACCCACAAGACCAGCAAGAGTTGTTCTGCTCCTTGACATTATTGATGAAAAAAACATAGTCCAGACTGCAAAGTTCCACTTATGTGATCCCTTGAGGAAAAGCATATTCATGCAGGATGAAGAAAGCAAACGCAAAAAATTTAACACTGAATCTAAATGCTTCTAGAAGTCCAGGATTCCGAGTTAAGTCTTCTCTCCACAAAAAGGGCATCCGAAATTTTAAGACCTTGCAATGCAGAGGAATCATGCAACCAGGTGGTTACAGATTTACAAGCTCAAGTATATCCAAATCTCCTATAGGCTATACTGATAGATGCTCCGTGCCTCCTGTCACTGATGATTCGTGCAACATCCATTCTAAAAGCCTAAATCATTAGAGTCAGCACTCTTTTTACTTTCCTGGTCCATGATGCAAGATATAGGAGTGCCTTGCTACAGATTACTTGCCAATAGTAGAGTCTACATTCCAATATCAAATGGCCAAATGTGTCCCGACATGATTTGCATTTAATTAATCTCCTAACATGCTACTCATACTTAATAAGTACTCTTAATGAAACAACTAACGTCAAAATGGAAAAAGGAGCAGATCACTCCGGTTACTTATAACTATGTATATTAGCTAAAACACTTCCTACGCAGGAATGTCAAATCGGCTGCTAGAACCTGCTTATTCAGCGCCGCACAGAGACCAACAATACAAATCCACCGATTAATCTGTTGAATCATATATAAATTCATCTTTTTTGGGACGTAAAGTCATTATACAGAAATCAAAAATACAAATTGTACCTTTTCCCTTCCTTTTAAGCGTCTATTTTACCTACTTTTGGTGTTCCACTTTAACTGTCTATTTCCAAAATTCAGTATGAAATTTGCAAACTTCCCAACTTTACCTTATTTATTAAATTCCACTAAAACTATATCATCTTAAATAATTTCCATTAAGAGGAATTTTAATTAAATTATGAGGATTTTTTCCTCAAATCAAGACTAATTAATCAAATCCTTAATTGTGTATGAAAATATGAGTAAGATTAAAGAAACGGGTGGAGTAATTTAGGGGAAATCACAACATATATACAGATAGGCACTTGTATGTATACACCACTATGCGGCGATGAGGCACATGCATATAAGTTAAATACACTTAAAGGAATATAATTTTCCACATTTGTTTCAATAAATAATATTTGCTTTTGTTTTTCATAATTAAAATTTGCCCTTTTAAGCTGTTTCATGTTTAGACATTTAGTTGAAGTAATCAGATTAGTTATTTTTAAATAAAATCAAATAACTAAATGCATTTATATGCATTGAAGTAAATTTTCCCAATTGAATAATCGTATCGTATATATATACATATAAATATATATGTATATATATATATATATATAGTATAAAATGCTGAAACTCAAAGGCTTGCCAACGAAAAACTCACCCTGGAGGAAATTTGCTATCGCTACGAGCTTCAACACGGAGCCACCAAAGCAAAACTTGTCGACCACAGCTTCCTAGCGGTTCCACTAAAGAAGAGTCCTTCAACAGAGATAGAGGACTCTCTATATCCTCATCGATAGAATCTAAATCTCTAACCCAATCAGGCTTATCTTCGTCGTCTTTCCAAAGCAACCTTGAATTCGTCACAAACCCTGCCCACTCCAGCTTTTGAGGCAGCACAATTGCCCTGTCATCGATAGAAATGGCTCTCTTTCCTTCATATGGCAGTGAATTGAAAGTGTGCCAACCTACCAACTTGTTAGATGCATTACAAGCTGGACCCTGAACAGGCATCGATGGACTCTTTTCAACCTCCTTTTTGTTAATCATAGCTGATGCCAACGATTCATCGACGGCACCATCTGAATGAGCAAGAATACCAATAGAAAGAGCACCAAACCACTTCACATTTTGGATCTCATCAAAAAGTTCCATGCTGTGCATATTACTGTCATCTGCAAACATCACTATCCCATCCATCTTCTGCTTTCTCACGACTCTGCTCCATCAAAAGAATCAAGAATCTAATCACATAAATACATACTTACACACACTAATAAGATCAAGAATAACCACAATGTGATCTTTTAAGTCCTATTTGGTATGATAATAATTTACAGAAATCAATTCATGGCATATGTGGATTGATTTTACATTTCTTAGAATACCTTCAAATGCCCTGTTGTTAAAATTGAATCCTAGCAGATATAATTTTTCCTAATACGAGAACAGCTAAATAGGATTCGACTCGATCCAAAATTAAGCTAAGAAATTTAAAGCAGAAGCAAAATCTAACAATGAAATCGAGAATTTCACCTCAAAGCATGAAGCCGCATTTTAGCTTCTAACTTAAACCGTCCATCCCAAGTGCTTGGCATTTTTTGGTTAAACCCGATATGAACAATCTTGAGACCAGATTTCGCGATGATCGAAGCGGTTTCATTACTAATAGCACCAGCTTCAACAACGATCCAGACGACGTCGTAGGGCACAAGCATGAGCGTATGCATAACGCCAGTCAAATGCAGCGTCTGGAAAGTCCGGACATAAGTCGGCGTTATTGCAATGATACTCTTCGGACTTTTAATTCCAAATTGAATCGTTTGCTCCCGTTGAACTCTCTCGATTATTTGATGCGCTTTCATGACTTCAGTCGGGTTCGGATGCGGCCACGGCCGGATCCGGATCCCATGACGACCAACGATAACTCTAGAAGGACTAGAACCAACAGTTTTATTAACCGAGGGAAGTTGGGAGCTGAAATCACGAGTTGAAGGGACGTCAAGTGGAGTAGAAGAGAGTTGACGGAAGGGAGAAGTGTAAAGCGTAACAGAGGAAGCAGAGAAAAGGAAAAGAAAAACAAGGCGGGAGAAACGGAAGCCAAGGACAAGACTAATTAGACAACAAACACCGTGTAACAAAAGCCAAAAGACGGCCACCGGCGATTTAATAGTACTTTCAGCTGACGAATCCGACGATCCACGGAGGCTACTGTTGGTCCTCCGATTCATGACGTAGCTCTCAGAGAGCTGTTTCATAGTTACTGTCTCCAAAACCAGAATCTAGAGAGCTAAGCTACAGAGTTGATCAGAGAAGAAGAAGCGAAAGATATGGAGACGTACCTGTGAAGTTAAAAGGTGTCTTTGCTTTTCTTCTCTGAATTTTTTAAGGAATTAGGTGAGGGAGTTGGGCTGGTTCGTTAATGATAATAATAATGGGGAAAGAATAGAGAAGGTTTAAAAAGGAAGAAAGATTTCTTTGAATTGAAGAATCAAATTGTTAACAGTTATGGTGTTGTTGATTGTTCACATTCAGTAAATGGCTGGCTGTTAGCTGCTTAGAAAGAGAAGGAAGAACATCAACAAAACCAGAGATCCAGAGATAGACCCAGAGAGAGGAAAGAAAAGTGGTCCACTATCTCCCACCCACGTGGCAACGCGAATTCTTTTATTTACCACCACATTAACAATAACAGTAATCATAATAATCCAAGTAAATTTATATTTTTTTACCCATTGCATGAGATAAATCATTATTACCAAAAAAAAAACTTAAAATTTTTTTAATTTAATTAAATTTCAATTTAATTGGTTTAGTTTGATTTTTTGTTTATTTTTTTTAATTATATTTTGATTTGGGTGAAAATAAGCTTAGAGTTAGTATGGTTTTAATGATGATGAGAGGAAGAAGATGAATTAGGCCCTAATTTGAATAGGGTTTAGGGTGAGAGGAAGACATTCCAAATCCATGTGCGAATGGGAAATCGGTGAGAGTGCCTTCTTTTGAAGAAACCCACGAGCAATTCGTGCAAGGAATGTGTCGCCTCCAGCTTCCATTCTTCTTCTTCTTATTATTATTATTATAGAAACAAGATTAGTGCTAAGTTTAGTTAATTAAATGATAACTAATCTCTTCCATTCTTTTATTAGACAAAGCTTAATTTCATATCTTCATTAATAAATTCTTAATTATATATGAATTCTCCATCATTTACAAATTAGCTCCAACTCCTCTTCTTACAAAATATTCAACCCTTTTAGAAATAAATGTATATTTATAATTTTCTTTCAAATATAAAATAAATTCGTAAATCTAGAATTATTATTTTTCAGATCAAGAAAGAAAGTAAGATTTGATAAAAATTTAATGTTACAATTTTCTTAAAATGTCTCATAAATAATATCAAAATATTAAAGTTAAAATTTCGTTAATGATAAAATATTAATGATACTTATTAATTCAAACATGAAAATGTATATAAACAATAAAATAATAAAAAGTATTAAATTTATAAATAATAAAATTAAGTTAACTAAAAATAAGAGATTTTTTTTCTTTAATCTATAAAATTTATATCTGTATTTTTAAAATTTATTTAAAAAATCAAAATTAAAGGTCCATCCAAGGCTCGTATAAGATTAAAGATATAAAAAAATGAATAATAAATTTATAAAGAAATGATTTGCAAAGAGTTTGAGGGAGGTTTTTCAAGTATTTAAAGATGAGTCACGGAGTGTGTTCACAGAATGCATAGCGTAACCCGTATGGGTGTAGTCCAGTTGGTACTCGGACGTGTTGTTGGTACCAAGAAGCCACGGTTCGAGTCTTGGCAGCCGCAGTGTGGGAGTAACGCCCTCTGGGTGGACTCCTTGTGGGCACCAAGACCTGGGTCCCCGTCTAGGAGGCCGCTGGATACCATGATTTACCCTCTCTCACGATGCTCGTCGGGTCGGACGGTGGGGGCCCTTGGGGTGAGGGCATCACCTTTTGGTATCAAGAATGCATAGCGTAAGGGAATGGTCATACACCTTCATCATTTCGTTTGGCCCATTATCAAAGCTCACAACTAAACCATAATTATTCTTTTAATCGCCGTCAACATTGCGAAATCGTTATTCCTTCTCATTGTATTACATTTATATAATTTCTTAAAATTTCATACAATAAATTTTTTAATCATTTCTATCTTGAATATTAAAATAAATTTATTTTGCATTAAAAAGCTTATCAATTAATTTAGCTTATTCAAAAATTAAAATAATAGAAAAAAATTCAAAAATTAAAATAAGAATCAACAAATCTAATTTTTGTAACTTTTAGATATATAAAAAAAATCACTATTCAACCTCAACAAATAATTTAAGTTAAATAATTTATTTATATAATATTAAAATTTATGATTAAAAAACACAGAATTTAATAGGTAAAAGTTTCCATTATTGAATAATATATTTAAACATAAGATAAATATATTTCTATACATATTCATATTTTAAATTTAATAAATATTTTTATATAAAATATATTAAAAATATATAAAATTATTCTTTTAACAATTTAAAATAGATGAAAATCGACCATAATTACACCTACATGGAGGACCAAAGAGGAAAACATGGGGATAATGTTGGTCGTATCATGAACTTGGGTCCCAAATAAACCAGGAAAAAAAAAAAAGGAAAATGTGAATAGCTAGAGGACAAAATGGGTGTTAATAAACCATGACAAAATTTTGATGCCTATTTAGCATGTAAATCATTGTCATTTATTGACTTGCTCGAAATTTTTTTTTTTTTTTTAAAGTAATTATAGAACAATGTTTGACTAAAATCATGTCTAATTTGAGAAATTAAATCCATTGTATGAGTCATAACTGGACATAACAATATCTTCATATTTTAAATGATATTAATTTACTAATAAGTCAATGTGATTTTTGTTGATTATATGATGTAAGAATTAGAGAGTGATTACGAAGGGAAGACATCAAAATCAAGTAACTTGATAAAATAATCAAATGATGGATCATCTATAGAAACTACTACGGCTAACCCACAAAGTCCACATTATTGTCATGTAGCTTAAGATGATATATATATATATATATATATATATAAAAGAAGGCAGGCAGGGCAAGAATTTAGGCATGGAAGGTCAAAAATTTCAACAGAAGAGGTTAAGGACTGAACGCCCAATGAAAGGATGTAGAGTGAGAATGAGAGAAAGGGTTGGTGGAGATGGATGGGTAAGGTGAGATTGGCTTTTGTATCACCTAAATTTGGTTAGTTTCCTTTATATTGTCGCAATGTGTCCTCCCCCTCCTCCTCTCCTTAGCTAACTTGCTTGTTTTTATAGTGAAAACACTATATCGGAATCAGTAGCCTATTCCTTACTTAGTACCATTGTCCATTTCCATGTTTTAATTTACAAATTAAACCCTTGTTGATTCATCATTCAATGGCATCTTTAAATGTAAATGAGGTATCAAATCTTGACATCCTTCCTGATTTTACCATATATATAATATACAAAAAAAATGAAGTTGAGTTTTTTATAATCAAATTCTTGGAAATTTATTATTGATACGATAAAAATCAAGTTATCTCTTAGTATGTTTAAAATATAATTTTAAAATTGGATTATATCATGTTGAATTTTACTTGTTAATTTTTTAAAAAATTACATCATTTTAATATTATTTTTATAAGTTAATCATATCATTTTTGAATTATTTGAATCATTTTAGATTATATGGATCATTTTATGTTAAATATGTAAAATTAAATGCATGATATGTAAATTAATCATGTCAAATGTATTATATTAGATTATTTATATTAAATTTATATCAAATTTTAATTTAAATTTTTGATATAATTAATATTATAATCAAATTTGAATTAATTCTAAATATTAATTTAAAAGTTTGACATAATTAATATTTTAATTTAGATTTTTGATACAATTACATATATAAATCGAATCCACATGTCAACTTGAATCAGGACCCTAAATACTAACACTTTGCAAAGATTAAAATTAAATATAATAGAATAAAGGGAAACCCATATTAATAACAATGACAATTATATAGTAGATGATTCGTGTTTGGAGTTTCTTATAATTTCAAGGATATAACTATTTTATATTATTTAATTTATTATTTATCAATTATTATAAACAAATGAAAAAATAGTTAATGAAGCTTTTAAGTTTTGAGATTTTTTGCTTTTTATATATTTCTTTATTTTTATTTTACTTATTTTATTATTTTTCATTTTTCATTTTTCATTTATAGTTTAGTTGAGTTGAATATTAAGAATTAAGAATTAAGAATTTTAGATTCTGAGAGTGAAATTGAATTTAGAATTTCTTAAATCAAACCCAAATGAATTTGAGTTAGTTGTATTTTTTTTTAATTTTGCAATTATTTTAATTTTTTAAAATTAAAACAAATAAAAAATTTTGTTGCAAAAAAAAAATCAAATCAAATTGGTTTTGAGTGTGGCAGTTAGCATGGGCTTGATCATGCATGATCTTTGACCCGATAAACTTAGGAAATGCAGCTTTCAACCTAGCAAAGGCCCACCCAATTAGTCCACTTCCCCGAGCCCTTTATGCACCTTTTTGGTGGACGTCATACTTCCTTTTGATATTTCAAAATTATCAATCCCGTTAATTAATCAAAAAAAAGGTTTTTTATTAATATTTATTAAAAAATTTTAACCATAAATTTGAAACAAATATAATAATAGATTTATGAAAATAACAAATATATTAAATAATTTCTCAATTATTCAGATGAGTCTAAAATATTCGGTTAACTTATAATAATAAATTTATTGATTAATTGATTAGTCGATATAATTAAATAGAATTAAAAATAATATAAGTATTTAATTAATCAATATTATTACGAGGCTTTAAATGGCACCATTAGCACAGGATTTTAGCTCGAGTTATTACTCTCAAAAGCAACCAAAGCAAACAATAAGTTGGTAACACGTCAAACTATAATATATATGCATACACACACATATATATAGATATAGATATAGATAAAGGGATTGAATATAAATTGTATTTGTTTAAGATTATGATAAATGATAATTATAAAAATAGAGGGGTTGGGGGTATTATAAGCCAATAATGAAGTGGAGTGGAGATTGCCATGGTAAGTTCCCAACACGGGAGAAGCTTAGCAACTAGATCATGCTGGATTTTTGTCTCTTAAACAATTACTAATAATCTCCAACTGGGAATCTTTATAATACATTAATCATTTCATTTATTTAATTAATTTTTAATCATCATTCGGTGACTATAATACTCACTTCCATTCCCACTTGTTATGCAACTACTAATATATATATAGAGGGTGTATATTAAATGGTTCCAATGTTTTTTTTAAAATCAATTTAAATTATTTTTATTTTTAAGTTATTTGATTTAATTTTGATTTTAACTTTTAAAAATTATAATTAAATCCATTTAATTTAATTTTTTAAAAAATAATTGCTTAAAAATTAAACTGATTATATATGAAAAAATAAGTCAAATTAATTTTATTTAACTTAATTTTCATATAATACGATTTCAATTGTAAAAATTTTTAATAAATTTAATTTTTGATTTTTGTAATGTGATTTGGATGATAAAGCAAAAGGTGGGATTTGATTACGATTGCTTTTGGGTGGATAGTCAATGTTTAGGCAGCCAAAACACTTCACGTCTTTGACTTATTTCTGTGTGCCCGACATAGGTCCTTTATAAAAATTCATTACATATCAAATGCCATCCATGTGATAATTAATATTATTTATGCACCTTAATGATGGTTATAAATTATGCATGAGATGAACCATAACATATATATATACAGTATCAGAGCCAGAAATTCCATTAAAGGGGACTTCAATCAGGGGGGTTAAAAACTTAGTTTACCTGTTATGATTTTAAAAGGATAAGCAGCTAGTAAGCAGAAATCCACCGTGCTTCCCATGTCCCTACCCCCTCTCTAGGGGTGAGCAAAGGTTTGTTCGGTTCGGTTTTGTGAACAATTTGAACCGAACCGAATAAACCGAAAACCGAATAAGAAAAACCGAACCGAACTGAATTATTTATAAACCAAACAAACCGAACCGAATAAACCGATTATCAAATTCATGAAAACCGAAACCGAATCGAATTCTTTATAAACCGAATAAACCGATCCAAATAAACCGAATTAATCCATTAAAACCGAATAAACCGATCCAAATAAAACAAGACGGCAGACAAATAAAGTAGGGTTTATAATTACTATAAAATGAAACGACATCGTTTTAAAAATCGGTTTATTCGGTTTTTCGGTTTATTCGATTATTTTATAATATAAACCGAACCGAAAATCGAAAACCGAAAAAAACTAAAATTAAAACCGAACCGAACCATTAAACCAAAAAACCGAACCGAAATTACCAAATATGATCGGTTTCTTCGGTTTATTCTGTTTCGGTTTAATTTTGCTCACCCCTAGCTGTTCGCATCTCAGATTTGGAGGGTAACGAGTTCTCAGAGCCTGTCAACCTTGACCGGCTGAAGAGGTATTTTATCTAGAGAAAAGGGCAAAAGAAAAGGCAAAAACAAAAATGAAAAGCCTGGTGAGCTGAAAACCTGCATAGATGGCTCACGCAAAAATTAAGGCAAAAGAAAATTCGCTTGATGAGTTGAAAATCTGCTCGGACAATCCATGCAAAAGTTAGAGCTCTTGAGAGGCAAAAGGAGAGTGTTAAAATAGTTGACCAGAAAATCTCGCACAAGGCTGGTCAGTAACAGAGGTTGAGTCTGATGCGCATCTGGAACTTCTGTGTTGGTTTTAACATTTCCATGTAAATGTTTTAATCTCATTAATGCAAATGGAACGCATCTTCATAAACTTAGCCTTAAGTAATACTAGTTGCAAACACAAAGCCTTATCATCCTTTATTATCTGTTATTGCTTAACAATATCTTATAGTACAGGATTCAAGCTTGGCGCAGCACCCACAGCTTATACCTGTCATCAGTGGCAGATCCAGCTCTGGGAATATCCGCCAGCGCTATCCTGCGGCGAGGCCAAGTCCTCTCCACATGCTCCATGAAGAGAGGCACCAGCCTGCCTCCCTCAAACTCTGTCAGCTGAGGTATGGTCTGTCGTTGACCATACTGACGACAAATCCTAGCAGGACTGTAGTACGTGCAACGCCTGAATCCCGACAGTGGGATACAATCTATGTAAGTCATTACAGTAGCATACTGTATACGCCACCAGGGACAGATCCACCTGATCTCACTCTCAGGTCGAGTTCCCATCCACTCAATCCAGCCTTAGAAGTTCATTGTCTTCCCCTCACTGAAAGCCTAGCCTCGACGCATATGGCTATGAGGTGCATACCTCTGAAAATCACCTACCGGCGGTGCCAGGATTCCAAGCTTCTCTTGAAGCCAAATCTGTAATATAAAAGAAAATAAAAATAAAAGCTCGCTGAGTTGAAAACCTTGCAAAAGGCTGCTCAAGCAAAAGTAAGAGCGACCCGCTGAGCTGAAAACCCAAAGGGGCAGCCCAGGCAAAAGTTAGGGTCTGAAACAAAAGCAGAAGCCCGATGAGCCGAAAACCTTACAAAAGGTGACTCATGCAAAAGTTAGGGCAAAAATGTAATGTTTCTAAGTCGAAAACCTGCAAAGGCGATTTAAGAATTCTCACCTGTAGAAGAAGCAGACTGCCACTGAAGCGCTCAGACTGTCCATGCTTCATTTTATCCAGACCAATGATTGTCTCTGCTACAATCATAGGAAAAAGGATCCAACCCTGCATCATTTGGTCTACTACAGTCCCGATCAGCAAATCTCCGTGGCCAGACGGATCGATGAATAGGAACTGTGCCAACAGTCCAAAACCAGCTACCCTCAGCCATGATAGGTCTTCTATAGATTTCTGACCGCATAGTCGGAAAAGGGCAACGAGGTTCACAGAGCCATCTGTAGTTAAATGAGAACCCACCTCCCACAGGCCTGTATTAAAAGCCCTAATCAAATACGAGAATGCATCTCCAACAGGCACTGGCACTGTTAGCATTGCCGTCATGCTACAGGTAATCTCGAGGATGGCAGCGAACTCCTCGTACATCGGACATAGATCTACATACCCGAACCAGAATACGTGAACTTCTGGATCCCAAAACTGCACAGAAGCGTGCAGAAAATCATGATTAATTGAGACTTACTGGAAGGTTCTCAAACATTGGAGTCCAATCTCGCCCAATCGACTCCACTCATCATTTCCCCAACGGCGGGAAAGAGTGCGGAAGGCGGATAGTGATTACTGAGTCATTCTATACCTAATTTCTGTAAAGAAAAATAGAAGGGTTATATTTTCCAATAAACCGAGACACACGGTGTATTTATAAACAGCAAATAGCATTGGATTCCATTGCCAAATCCAAAAACACACAGTACAAGCATTTGTCTATTTTTACAGTCTGTACATAACAGCCCTGATGTATTAGGCATGCAATACCAGTCTGTAACGCACTATCTTATTCTAGTACAGAAACAACATATTTCTGATGACATGCATATGGAAGCCTGACGTCGCATTACCTCTATGCATCATCCTCCCAGAAGTGGTCATCTTCAGGACTGGGACTGTCCATAACATCAATGTTGTAGCGCTCCAGACGCACCGTCAGCCGTGTAATCTCTCGGTCCCTCTCCTCCATCATCCGAGCAAAACGATCACGCTCCTCTCGCTCCACCTGCCTATTGGACTGCAAGCATAGACTTATAGGCATATAAGTCATACATCCATGCATACTCATGCAGTTATATTTCATAACAAGTACCCACCTGGACATCCAACATCTCGGACGAATGGTAGCAGCGCAACTCTATCAACAACCTTGAAGTGTCTGCTATAGCATCTCGGTGCACCTGCAAGATCAAAACATATGTCAGGCCACTGAAGTCAAAGACATATCAAAACACGTACACTCACATGGGTCATGTTTGGAGGATCAAACTCAATTTCGCTCCTCGCTGACACTAGAAAGGAAGTCTCATAATGACACCCAGCTGCATCATAGGTGAAGATCAGGGGGCTCTGTGGCCACATCAGCTCACCCTCTACAAAGTCCGCCGGACGTCCGTACCCTGGGGGCACCTCCGGGGTGGCCGACATCGTTGCCGTTGGAACCGCATCAGCTCCAAAATCACGAGGTCTTTTTGAGGCGCCGCTACCTTGAGAACTACCGATAGCTGGTGAACCCCGACGTCCACCTCTGCCTTAAGGAATATCAGGTTTAACTCCAGACCCGCCAGCTCTATCATGTTGACCACGACATGTAGAGAGTTCCACATGTTCTAGTAATCTCAGCTGGATGAAGATTGGATAGTCCACTGGCGACTCTGATAAACGATCCCGCCCGGGCATGCCAGTCAACCTAGTAATCACCTCTGGGTCTGTATCAGTACATGAAGCCCAAAACATCACATGTGGTGGAGGAGCAGGCTCCACGTGACCCTCAGGCCCTAGCTGCCAATCTATCACACGCTGTCCAAGATAGAAGAGTCTACCTTCAAGACTCTCCAGTAACATGTGTTGCTCATCTTTGTGCATCAAACTGGTCAAGTATCCCAGCCTCGGATGCATATTGTCCCAGGGATAGGGATGCACCTATTCCAAGAACCATAAGAGAATAAGAACCTACCCAGGTATTCCTTAAACCAGTTCAATACAGTTTAATGTTGATTAAATTGTTTCTTCTTACCTGATCCCAGGTTAAGCTGTTGAGATGCTCCCTCAGCTCGTCCATAGTGTAATCCAGTCTTCGACGTGGTGTGCTCCACGCTTGCAGACGAGGGAAGCCAAGCGGTAATCCTTGTGGGATTTTGGGCTCTGGCAGTAGCTCGAATTCATACGCCATGACCTGCAAAGCTAACACACACAGTCAGTAGGACTCACACAAACACTACAATGACAAAATCAATAGAATTTTGCTTACCTCTACGACCTGCCAGCAGCCAATAAAGCGGTCTCTGCAATACCAGCTATAAAAATCCAAGCCCTGCATCAAGTGGGCTAAACTGGCACTGCCCCAGTCATACTACCCGATAGCATCCAGATCACGGAGGGCCCATAATATGGACATGTGAACACTGTTCTTGGCATCATTGAATAAGGTACATCCCAGTGCATATAGCAGAAAGTTGAGAGTGTACTGTTCTACGGAGATGGTCCTGCCTAGTCTCTTTGCCAAAACTGCCTCCCGAAGGCCATCATATGAAATACTGTGCCCACCTCTCACATTAAGGGGCACGCCCAGCAGAGTAAAAATAGAGTTGTATGCCCAGTGGGGAAATGTCAGCCTGGCATCAAATGGAAGTGGCAGCCCAGTGCACTCTAGCCCAGTAATCCCGACAAAGATACTCGGGGTGATAGCAATCTCACCCACAGGCAGATGAAAGGTATGAGTGGAATCCATCCACCGCTCAATCATGGTAGTAATAAAAAACCTATTGCTCCTCTGTTCTGCATCGATAAAGCAAGAAATGTATGGACCAAAATAGCTCTGGTCCACTCTGGCACGTATCTCCTGAGGCAACACAGGCTACCATTCACTGATTCCTCATATACTGCCAGTTCTGATGACTGTTCGCTCTCTCTGCAAATTACAGAATTCAAGTCAGTCTCAGACTAACTTATACAATGGATACAGAGGCTCTGAGCTCCTCCTCTCTACCCTAAATGCCCTTATTCACGCCTAAAATGCATAATCTCTTGAAAAATGGCTGAAAAATGCATGTTTCGGCCCATTTTTCACTACCATGTGCGCCACACGTGCCAAAACCCGCTCCAAAAACGTCGTTTTTCACAAAACCGACGCGATAACCACTCGTCCACTTAAGCCTAACATCTACCTAACACAAAATTCTAGCCAAACACAAGCCTAAACGCATTAAAACAAGCCTAAAACTCAATTTTTGAAAGATTCAAAAAACCAAAAAACCAAGCCAAGTCACCAAAAACTCACCTTCTTGGGAGGAGCTCGGGATCGATGGGAATCTATGGCAAAGGTTTCTGCAATTGGATCACCAAAACGGGCCCCAAAATAGCTGTGACAAGTCGTGTGCTCAGTTAAAGTATAGCTCAGGATGGATTCAGGTTCCCGGGGGTCGATTGCACCCTAATTCCTGCCATTTTCACTAAAATGCTAAATTTTTGACTTGGGAGTTGAGAGAAAATCAGGTTTTGGGAAGGGAATGAAGTGATTTTTGAATTGGAAGCCTGGATATATAAAGATTTTAAGGGATGTGCACCACACATTGTGGAATGTGCACCACACATTGAAAATTTTGCTAACACGTGCCTGGCACTGTACACCTCTGCTAATGTGTGCCACCCTCCCATTAAAATGCACATGAAGAATTAGGCCTATGGCGAAAATTTCAAAATTTTTCAAGGTCGTTTGCTCTGTGAAACTCAATTTTCACGAGCTGCGGCGTGTGAAAAATCCAAAAATTCAGTCAGAATGCAACAGACTGATACTCAAAAATTCAGGTATTTTTCCTAGACTATTTCAATACCAATTTCACTGACAAATTGTTTTCCTATGTCTGGCAAAGACAGGAAATTGATCCAGCATGCGATCAAAAGCAGTCAAGCCTTTGACTTCTGGTCAAACCATTGACCAGATAGTGTTGCATTCCGACAGAGGGTCCCAAATGCACACTTTGGAGACAGACAACACTTATTGGATGGCGCGAGAACAAGATATGACGGTTCATCACCCAGACCCAGCAGAAGGTCACATCTGGTTCTGCTGTAGAACCGCCTGATCCAGCAGAGATCACAGAGTCAAGCCCTTGACATCAAAACCTAACGCATAGGCATCTAGATGCTGACTTCAGATGAATTACTCGCAAAGAAGCCATCGGTCTCACAGTGACCATCGATTAGCCCTGATCGGAGTAGCCTGAACGCCGGGCCCTAGTAATGAAGTTAGGGTACTTATACTGGTCAAAATCGTCGACCAAGAATGTCAGAGACCCAACAGAGGATCCTCGAAGCCGTTTCAGAGATATCTGACATTTATATGATGGCGTGAGAGTAGAATCGGTAAATGGTCATCCAGGTCCCAAAGTTGACCACACGATCCAGCAATGATCACAGAGCCAAGCCTTTGGTTCCTAAACCCTATCGCATAGGCATCTGGATGCCGGCTCTAGATGATTAACTCACGGCGTTGCCATCAGTCCCATTGGGGACTATTGATCAGCTTTGATCACCTAGCCCAGGCACCGGGCTCCCATTGGCAGAATTGGGATTATCATATCAGTATTGGTCCTCCAGCCCGAGCACCGGGCTCCTAGTGACAGAATTGGGATCTAAGTCTCAACGCGAGCACCTTTGCAAGTCAGGTACGCTTCCTACTCTTTATGAAAAGTCATATTATGATCAAATCGCATTTTGACGGCTTACGCACATATCGCCTCAAAACGATTCTGATCAGGGGGCAAACTGTTGACCCTGACTTTTCACCATCGTATAATTTTGGATCCTTATTGATTTGGCTAGGATTTAGTCCCCGATATCGATCCCGATTATACAGATAAGTCCTTGTGTCTTCCTCTGTGTGTTCTGATGTATAGAATATTTCAGAACTGGTGGGGCCCACCATGGCGCCTGGCGGGACCCGCCATCTATGCTGAGTGCTCTGTGCATACAGAACACCCTCCCTTGCTGTATACATAGGGCAAAACAGTTGTAATGCAAAGTATTGCATTTTTGGCCCTGGGCACGATTCACCATGAATAGTGCATAAATGGGATCCGCAACCCCTAATAACCCATTTTGTGTATTTTGTACTTACAGAATACATCTTCCAGTTGCCTTACGCAAGGCACAGCGCTTGGCATTGCAAATGCCATCTTCCTGGCCCACTATGCTGCGGGGCCCACCAAGGGCATCAGTAGGGCCCACTGTCTCTATTAGCCCATTCCGTGTATTCTGTATTTATAGAATACATTTCCCAATCGCCTTACACAAGGCACAACGCTTGGCATCGTAAATGCCATCTTCCGGGCTCACTACGCTGTGGGGTCCACCTAAGGTATTAATGGGGCTCGCTGCCCCTATTAGCCTATTCTGTGTATTCTGTACTTACAGAATACATTTCACACTTGCCTACACGTGGTGGGATACACAAAATGCAAAATATTACATTTTGAATATAGGACACTATTCACTATGAATAGTACACAGGCGGGGCCCGCTGCCCTTATTAGCCTATTTCATGTATTCTGTACTTACAGAATACATTTCACTGCTGCCTTACACAAGGCATACCCCGTGGCATCCTGAATGCCACATTTCTAGGCTCATAGTGCTGTGGAGCCTGCTAGACACTAGTGGGGCCCGCTTCCTACTATAGTCCTTTTGATGTATTTTGTATGCATAGAATACATCCTACCTACTAACTCACTTGAGGCAAAATGCTTTGCCTACTATTTGCCACTTTCCAAACCCTTTTGTGATGTGGGGCCCACCAAGGTACTATTCACATGAATAGTACCCAGATGGGCCCTGTTGGTTTGCGTAGTTAATGAGCAGCGGAAGAAATTTAAAAATTTTTATTTTGAATCAGCAAACCAAAAGAATATCTTTGCATCAAAACACAGAGAAACAGGATTAGAGATTAGAAGCGACAGTTTGATAGTAACTC